>JARJDZ010001848.1:0-25647 GCA_030264555.1 Aleochara sp. GC000083
AGCAGTAAAGAGAACAAGTCGTTGAGTACCTATGTAAAGTTACAATAAAGTTAAATAATACAGTGCTATTGTACAGAGTGCTCTCATTGTATCTAGAAGAATACTAAACTTAACACACTGAATATATAGGAATGAATTGTTGATACAATACATTAATCAGCCACAGCCAAAATGAGAGACTATAGGCTTGGTGCAGGTGGAAAACTCACAACAAAGCATTCATCCAGCATGTAGTGCAAAACTCCAACAATAAAGAAGGACTTTATAATAAGAAATATAACTAGATGTTCATTTATCCATTGCACTCACAGGAATATTTATACAAGTCCTCTAGAATCTGCATCCATCTATGTTTTGCCCAACATAAAGCACACCTAAAATACTTGATGGTTATGTAACAAGAAATATAATAAAAAGTTTATTCAGCTATTTACTGTTATGAAAACATGCAAGCACAAATAGTGATGGATGAATATTGAAACCTCCAGGGAAAATGGCGTCTCTGATAACGTGATTTCAAGATCAACAAACTCAACAAACTGCATGAAATAGGTTGATACTGACTGGTATGCGATTTCAGGAAGTAAACAAACTGCATGAAATAGACTGGTACTGACTGGTACGTCGATTCAATGCTTTAAAATTCGTTTGCGTGGGGGATAAATTCTACTACTGCAAGATGTACTACTGCAGAAACAAGTGACAATCACGCAGGGCATAAGAGTGCTATTTTACTCCCGCGATTCAAAACATAGCCAATTAGATAATAAAACCAACTCTCATCGGACCGACTTTACATGAGGGAGAAAGTAAAACCTCACGCCCACTAACTGGGAATGGATTACTTTTACTCAGGATTCATTCTCCGATTGGAGATCACATTCAGATCGATCCATCCCACAGTCTGAAACAAAAGAATGTAATTTATGCAATGATGCAACATAATACAACACTCACCTGCTTCCTTGAACTCCAAGGATCCAATTTATCATTGGAGATTTGGAACATCCAGCCACAGCCTGAAACCAAACAACATAATTAATAATAAAGCATTTGTACTAACATTTAAACTATGATGCAGTATGATACAACTTAAATTCATTCTTGTACTTCCATACAAGAATAGAGATTACATTTGGCATCTTGAACATGCCACAGTCAGAAACAAAACAATGTATATAATTAATAGTAATGAACCTTCATACACATCTAAAGATGCAATATGATACAACACTTACCTCAACACCATTATGCATCAAGGAGGATCCATTCTACCATTGGAGATTGCATTTAGCATCTAGCATGACCATCAGAAACAAAACAATGTAATTAATAATAAAGTACATTTATACATACCTAAGCTATGATTCAAAATGATACCACTTATATCCATTCTTATACTTCATTATACATCAAGGATCCATTTTACTGTTGATGATCGTATTTTGCACCTAGAATAAAACAATGTGATTAATAATGAAGCACCATTTTATTGCTCAAAAATTCGATTGTGTGGTGGTCGACGTTCTAATTAGCGGGGCACTACTGTATAAGACTCGTTGAGGGAATAAAGTACTCTCGCGGTTTGAAACCATATATATAATACTACTATATTGCGTATACCGTAGAAAAAATTCCCCGAAGAAAGCTAGACAGAACATATAATTTTTTGTCCTTGTACGTACCGCGAATTTGGTTATTTGATTGGTTCTNGCACTTCGATTTGGTACGTGCAAGGACAGAAAATTCATATGTTCTGTCTAGCTTTCTCTCGACAAAAATTTTATAGGGAAAAATAGCCGAACACGCAATATAGGAGTATTATATATATGTTTGAAACCCAACTAGTACGCTGGCGAATTGACCCGATTGCTGTATTTCCATAGGCAACTCAAAAAGCACATTTTGTAGGACAAATCTTTTTTTGAAATAAAATTTTCAATGAACCATGAACCAGATTTCTGAGTCATTATTAAATGAAGAACGATTTAAAGCTGGTAATCAATTTTAAATTGTGACAAATTGTTCCATCGCATTTTGATCAGCTGCTTGTAATCGGTTCGTTTCACATTTACAGGTTAGGTTAAATTTCGTGCAGAGGTGCAGGTATGGAAGCCAGTTCATGCGGTTCAGTTCGTTAAATTAGCATTTTCGGATACATCGCATTTGCAAATGACTTAACTCTAAATAAAGTTGCAATTAAATAGTTAACATGTCTTCCGGTCGAAAGTGCAAAAATTGTGGTTCATCAGACATTGAAGTTGATCCAGCGCGTGGTGATGCAGTGTGTACAAATTGTGGATCAGTGCTTGAGGACAATATCATAGTAGCTGAGGTGCAGTTTGAAGAAAATGCACACGGTGCAAGCAGTGCAATCGGCCAATTTGTCTCCGCTGATAGCAAAGGCGGTGCCACCAAGTTTGGTGCTTGTAAGTTCACTTCGCCACCATATTTTATCTCTGCTGGAGAATATTGATATTTATAGTGGGCTATCATTTCAGCATTCCATGTAGGCTTTGGGGCTGAGTCACGTGAAGTAACGCTCAGAAAAGCTAAGACTGGCATTACACAACTTTGTAATCAACTGCAACTGAATCAGCATTGCATTGACACTGCCTGCAATTTTTTCAAAATGGCTCTTGGACAGAACCTAACTAGAGGGCGAAAGAACACCCATGTATTTGCTGCCTGTGTGTACTTGACGTGTCGCACTGAGGGTACTGCACGTAAGTTAGTCTGTGTTCAGACATCATTCTTAATATAAATAAAGCATTTTGAGTAATTTCCTTAATTGAAACAGATATGCTCATTGATATAAGCGACGTGCTGCAAATCTGCTGCTATGAGTTGGGCCGCACATACCTGAAGTTGTCTCAAGCATTATGTCTGAACATTCCAGCACTAGGTGAGTCATATTCCTTCTATTAACTAACAACATTGGTGACTAAAGGGTCTAGTTTATTTATTTATGCAAATATTTACTCATTTATACTGTGGAAAGAGATTATACAGCAAAAACTTATTACATATAGGGTTGATAGATAAAATTGTAGATATAAATAGTTTAAACATAAAAATATGCCGTTTGCAACCAATCCAGACAAGTACAATGTAAAAATCGCAAATGCGAGTAGACAAGACGCCTAATCATGTATAAAAAATGAAAATACAATGTAATTTTAATTATAAACATGTATCATATATCACATGGGGTGAGAAAAGTACAAACATAATAAGTGGCCAACACTGCCACCAAAAAAGCCATCCTCAAAACAATGCAAATATCAGAATAACAGCAATCAACTAACATAATCAAAAACCAGTATTTCTTAGTGAGAGATTATAAACGATATTGATGTAAAATATACACGTAGTTAAACGTAGCTATCAATTAGCAGACAATGCGAATGTTTTGATCAATTTTCTTTGTTTTCAATAAGTATTGTAATTTCATATTTATATTATTCTCATAATCGTTAAACTACGTATCTAGAATATTCTATGAGACTCTGCTAACTCCATATTTGTCGGTACGTAGATTTGGTTTAGTACAGGGTGCTTAAACTTGTAAATTATTTGTGCACCCTGTTCAATTCAAAAGACCAATAAGTATTACTGGTTTTAATATTGGACTGGAAAAATAATTCGCAATTTCAATCATATTCGTGTCGAAGAATATAGAATTGGTATAATTTGTACGTTCTGAACGCTGGCTAAACTTTAGATTTCACATTCAGTTAAGAAAATACCATTCTCTTGGATAGTTAATACCAAATATCATTCTTGGCAGATTTCCTCTATAATATTTTTACGAATCAAATAGCCAGCGTATTTATCAGCATGGTTTTCATGCAACTTTGTACGCGTTTTATTATTTGCCACCGTTTAATCTTCCCAAAACTTGCTTTTAAGTAATGTACTCTAGAATTATGTACAGCTTAATTACGTAATACCTCATTGTGTTTGTTTATACAATGTTTGCTTTGAATTCCGCCCCGAAAATCACTTGGGGAACGTACAGAAGTTCCTGCGATTCAATGCTCATCGTGATTCGGTCCGTAAAATATCAATTCGGGAATCTGGCCGCCCTGCACGCCAGTGCCGTTCGTACTCTCCGAGGAGCATTGGAATTGGAACGTGACCGTGCCAACTGTTACCTCGCTCATGCCCTCCTGCCCGAAGTAGCTCAATTCGACGCCGTCGAGGACCGCGGACGCCGTGTAGAAAGACTCCGGCTCAATTTGTATCGGATTGTCAAAGTAGACGTGGAAAGTGTTGCTGGAGCCGTCCGAGAAGAACTTGGTGTTGTTCTCTGCGAGCACGCGCCCCAGTCGCTTCAGTTCGATTTTCACATTGTAATCGGCAGCCCCGTTCGATGAGCCATACAAACCGAAGCCAACAACGAAAATGCGCCGATCGACTGAGAATTGTATGCTATCACAACGGCCGCGATAACGCCACTGATTGGATCTGTACGCGCAAGATTGGAAACGATGGCACACCTAAAAATTACAATCATTAATCCAAGATATCATATTAGAAAACACTTTATTCGAGAATGTTTTGAAGTCATATGAAACACCACTCTACCTGCGATTTGAGACCAGTTCGCGGCTTTATCGGATATTGTAAAGATGGCTTGTTCGTGGCGGTGAAGTGGAAGAATATGTCGATCGTCTCCTGCTGGGTGAGAATCCCCAGCTGGGCAGCTCCGTTGGCGAACTCCTCCAGCGACATGGTTGGTATGCGCACCAGGTAGAGCGCCGAACCAAGCACGGCACGTTTGTTCGTCGGCGACGCGTCGATCTCGCGCCGCTGGCATTCGGCCCCAGCCCAATTCAGGGCCGCCTCCAGCAGATTCATCTCCTTGCAGTTGAGCGTTTCTCGTGCGAGCACCGACTCGAGCGTGGACATGTCAATGTCGACGAATCCGTCGGACTTCAGCGCCATTTCCGCCTGCAATGTCGCGTTTCGTATTTGATAAATGATTACGTAGAGGATTTACTCGCATACGGCGGATGTGTGATGAAGAAGCGGTAAGAAAGATGAAGATGCGCATTGTTTTTCCATAATCCATATATTTCTTTAGTTAACAAACTCTCACTTCGTTTCTATGTACAAATGGTTAACATTACAAGCCAAAATACATTATCCATTCAGTAAATGCCCTGCATTATATCAGAGAATATGTGGATTACAAAAAACAACATACATCAAATGTACAACAATATCTCATTATTATTATTACGTGTTTCTTCATATCATCCACGTCTTTTGGTTCATTTAATTAAATCAATTGTTTATTGTAGATAATGATGACAGTACGTATTCATTTAGTAAAATTTTGATATGTATCATATCATTTGGAGAGAAAACAAAGATTGCTTTGAGCAACTATTGTCAAGTTAATGTAACTTAAAAATAAAGTTAAAAAATAATCATTCTCGTTTAAATGAGAAAATAATGCACAGACAATTTTGATCACTGAGTATTAGAGTGGCATATTTTACTTGTATAATATAGCAAATTACCACATGAGATTGAGAATTCAATAGTCACTTTTCTTATTGTCCTTATACGTGATTGGAATGCTTGTGTTCAATTCGAGCGCGGAAATGGACTGTGTGAGACTCACCTGTGCGTCGATCACTTCCCAGCACCGCTGCATCAGTTCGGGCTCCTCAAAAAGCCGTGATTGACTCAGCAGCAGGCAGGCATTCTTTGCCGTCAGACTAGTTTCCAAGTAATTCACGCACGCCTTAGCCAAGTGCGGCACGATATACTTCTTGGCAACGTACAGCGTTGCTAGGACGTTGTCAGCTTCCAATTGAATTTCATCACAGTATAAATATCTGAAAAATAGCATGCATTGATTACATAGCATGCTCAACTTGACAGAACTAGGCAACATACTTTAAAAGCGTCAGAAATGCAGATGGCTCCACGTCGGGAACCTCGATCTCCTCCTTGCATTCAGCCAAGCCACCATAGAACATTGCATAGAAGACTGAACTGCCAGTGGCAAGCACATACTTGTGCGCTGGTATCACTTGCATGCAGCCCATGCTGCCCACCAGGAAGCGCACATCGGCCATCAGGTCATTGTTGAACATTGCAGCATTGCGTTCGCGAACAGTGGGCTTGCTGGCCTGCCAATTGGGATCAAGCGTGCCAGGTGAGCCGACCGGCGAAACACAGGGGCTGCTTGGTGGTGAGCCTGGTGCACTCGCTGGCTGCATCACCTGCTGATTCTCTCGCTGGGAGACGACGTGCGTGGGCGATAAACTGAGCGTGCCATTGTTGAGCGTCTCCACTGCAAGAAAAACAACATTTTAGAATGAGGATGCAAAACGCAAGGCTGATAAGATGTATCTAGCGGAAGACGAGATGACGCCCAACAATTGGATTTCCTTACCATTCATCCACGCGCTCGTGTTTGTTTGCGTCACAGACATGTCCTGCATTTTGCGCACTGGTTTGATTGATATTTTCGAACACAGATTGGACATAGCCATAGCGCTATCGCTATGACTCGAAAAACGTCGCGGATCGTTTGTTTATTTGTTTTGCGTCGAACGGTGCACAATGCAGCTCACATCACAGCCGCCATGTTCTTTGTACTCGGCATTGAAAATGATAGGCAACCCAACTGGCGCGTCGGATCAATGTTCTTTCGCTCGGTGAGCGCATGCACGCAACCAACTGGCGCGATTCGTTTTGATTTTGCTGCTGGTGAACATGGTAAACTTCGCGCACGATAGAAATGGACGGAAAATTCTACGGTTTAGACGCGCAACCCGTTATTATAAGAAATTATGTGTAAGTTAATTACTCCAACAAATCTGCTCATGAATATGCAACTGCTCAATCATTTGTGCATAACCTCCAAATTGACAAATTGTTGATATGATTCATTTTTTAGGTTCAACAAAGTTCACAAGTTTTCCATGATATTTCCATGTGGGCATCGCTTTGGAAATGTTGTAAGGCGAATGAAGTCATAGATAATTTTTATCTCAGCGACAAAAAGCGCTTTGTCGGGTGTAATACGAATATCTACTCACATAAATTTGTAATTCAGCCATGCACTCACATTGCAGACGAGCGCCTAATGAAATCCTTGTTGTAGATTTATGTTTCGCCTGCCTGGTTGTGCCCTTGCCTAAACGTGCCTTGTTGACCGACTTGTATTCTTCTTCAGCGTGCCGACTCGACTTTATAAATACTGATAAGGATATGAATGTTTAACGCCGCCGTTTTTCTTGTTGTAAAAACCGTTGGCCGCGCTCAGATTGCACCCAGCAGTTTTTCCGTGTCCAACAACTGCTGTTGTTGGCGTGAATAAATGATAATGCAGTTTGTCGTGGAACGCGGGTCCGCGGGGTCGTCCTCGCTCACCAACTCATCAACGCCAAATGCAAACAGGCCTCTTTGTGCATTTTTAATTCACATTGTATTTAAAGCGAATTTAACGGGCGTTGCTTATTCATGTACAACCAGAAGCACCCCAAAATTCAATATTTATACCATTCATTTTCTATTGGAAACTTTAAAACTATTGTAAAGTAATTTTGCAAGTGTCAGACGCAATTAGTTTTATAAAACCGAAAAATGTAATTTGCAAAACTATTATCACATCTAAACACCCTGTATACCAGTTTCAAACTAGTAATAGAATATTATATGAATTTTGCCAATTTCTATGCAAAATATTTGAGTTCACTAGAAAGTTTATAAAAGCACGATGACGTTTACCGAATAATTTAATAACTTGGAGTGAATTTCGGTTTTTCAACTTGATGTAATATGTTCGCTGCGGATTGGATAATATTAATTGTTGCAATTATAGCTTTCGATATTGATGAGCGATCAATTAAATTAATTCGCGACCGTCCCACATGTGTGGTTTGATTGATGCTAATTAGGATTAATTTGGTGGCAATTAAGTCATTTCTTGCTTTGCTTATGCTTCATTTATGGTAAATGTTACTTGGTCATTGATTTTTCTTTTTGTACGCGCTTTTTTGATTTGACCAGCATTAGTAATTAATCATATTTACTTTGTAAATTAATCATTTGGATTCTGTATTATTGTTCTAATTAATCATGCTTCTATTTTATATTCAGTAATATCGTTGAATCCAGTTTTGCAAAAATGTTATGTAATGGAACTTGCAGACATTCAGTCTTTGAAACTGTTTTAATCGTGTTGATGATAAGTACTGTTAAGTATGAATTGATATTTTTTCTGTAAGCGAATGTAATCGCGAAACTTTGATGGAAACTTTTACACATTAATTTTCGTAATAATGATCTGAAATTTGCATCAAATCTACCTAATTTATAGCCAAAAAGATGGTATTCAAAATAAGCTGATATGATTTAACAATCATTTGGGAAGAATGAGAATATGGTTGCTAAACTTTGATATTCCAAGCACAGTAAAAATATTTGGTTATGCACAAATTGATAATTAAATACTTAAAAGAAACTTGAAAAATTATAAACGATAGAATGACGCATTTCGACATAATGAACCAAACAACATCTTCAATTATTATTACAGCGTCCATTGTTTGTATGTTTTTTTTTACTAAAACGCGCACATTCATGCAATTCGTGCGTATCTTTATGCCGGTAATGTGCAATTAGAATTTCATTAATTCGACTCATTGTTACTATCATTTGAATGCATTATTAGGCAACACTTTCAGCCAGTGTACGAATGCGTTGCATTGAAAGACAAAAGCCTTCGAAGCATTGTAATTAATATTAATCGGGCGCCATTTCGTATCGTCAGCCATATAATTAATGCGGCATTATTTCAGCCAGAAGGCGCTAATTAGGCCCAAATCAAGTACCCTCCAACTGGCACTTAATGCGCTAATAGAATAATGGAATTGTTTATTGATAACGAACGTATACGAATGTATTATACTCACCATCGAAGCGATTCCACTGCTGTTGCTGCTGCTGCTGCTGGTGGTTGTCATGTATGGGGCCGTGGTACTCGTCGATGTCCTCTTCGAGCGTGAAGAGGTTCTCCAGGATGGAGACGCTGTTGCTGTCCTGGTGAATGTTGCCGCCAGCCGCCTGCGATTTGCTCACGTAGTGCGCGCACCGATAGAGAAGGTACCAAACGTCCGTCTGGCCGAGCACCCAAGCAAGCGCGTGCCGGCCGGCACTCAATTCGCCCCCGAGCATACTCCCCAATGCATCAATCCTGCCGCCCCCGCAATGTCTTCCTCGTATCCTTTGATCTTCCTGCGACACTTTCGTTTCCGGGTGTCTATCACCTCCACAAATGTCCTCCAAGTTGTTGCCTGGTTGTTTTGTAAATTTTCAATTGGTGATTCAATTGGTGATTCGATTGAGTCGACAAATAATTAATTTTTGTATCAAGGGCACTTTTTCTTTTCTTCAGATGTTGATGTTGAACTATCACCATCAACAATAACAATGGTGGGATGTATATTTGTTGCTAATTTTACGTCTATGGGTCCTTGATGTTTCAAACTGTTGGGGACCTCCAACCAATCAACCAAGCAACCAAGCAACCAATATGTATGGATTATAGCGACAATTGCTCGCGTTTATGGTTGAGTTTAATCGCTGACTGAACGATCCGCGACCTGCTGACTGTTTGTTGCCTGCTCGTTCTACGGGTACCTGCAAATTATAAACAATAATAAATAAGTATTGCACACATGCTTATTTATAAATGCTGCTAAACAAGAATATGATCAGTAGCGGGACTAATAATAAGCTACAGTTTTCTACTACGTCGCAAAATATTGGGACCCAAAAAGGGTTGTAATTGGATTTTACCATTTGATATCCCTTTTGGCATGGAAGGAAGCCCCAAAATTGGGTTCTGGAGTGGGGAACTAAAACATTTGATGTTCCGCCACTGACTTTGTATATGATAGCATAAAAATGCAAAAATTACGCGCAAAAAAACGAACAGTGCAAATTCGTATACTGGCGAATTGTTTCATTGAAATTTATCACCATTAAAAATATGCATTTTTTAAATTTTTGTCACTGATAATCCCGAAAATAATTGTTCGAGGGTAATTGTTAAATTAAGGGATTTATCATCCATAATCCATTTGTGTTTTCGTTAATTTGTAAAAATAAAAACCCGTTAAATCTTTGTAAATATTCACAACAAGTTTATTAAGAGTATTAATTGTTTCAAATCACTGTTTACGATTTTGTTTTCATTCTTTTCAGTTTAAAAAGACTATTTTTGAATGTTCAAAAGATAATAATTTCACAAATTATCTCAATTTTTTGTAATATTAATTATATAAATTAATTTTTAATTATTAATGCGGAATCTTAAAATTAATGAACACATGCCAAAATAATAAATCTATCAAAAAATACATGATAATCTGACTTTAGAGAAAATTTAATTTCTTATTGTTTTTTTGTTTTCCAAATAATGAAAAATGTTATCAAAGAAATCTCTTTTGATGTCATTAACGACTTGGTTTTTTTTATTTATAAATCAGTAATATGATATTCTAACATCCTTTTATTTACTCTTTATTCTTTTCAACTGTTTAGTAGAAAAAAGCAAGAAAAATGTATATGTACAGAAAATTAATTGAACATCAATCGATCATCAAATAAAAAAGAAACGTTCTTTTATTCACTGACTTGATAATAACAATTCCCATAAACACATAAATATCGTTAAATCGTCCTTACCAATAATTCTTCACCAACTTCGCAATAATCGAAAACACAATTTTTATTTGGAACAAAAATGCCTTTCGATGTTTCAAAACAAAACGGATTTAATTCGGCGACTTGTTGATGCAATCGAACTGAAAACCAAAACTGCAAAAAATCCAAATTTAACCCGACAAGTAAACCCAAAATACACACTCATGCATATTAATGAATCTGATTCATAAATAAGCAACCACGAATACAATTTTTTTTTCGGTGGGGAAATTTTCGATTAGCTTGTCGCGATAATTGCTTATTGTGCGTGTTACAATTTTGAGTGTAACATTTAATAAAATTGCGTCAATTGCGTATAATTTCCAGAATTGAATTTATTCCGTTATGGAAATGATTTGATTGCACGTACATTTTATTACTTTTTGTTTAGTTTCTTCACGAATGTAATTACCAGAAATTGGTAACTTACTAAAGTTACTTAAGATGGCGCAAGTGGTAAGTTCCATGTATGAAATTGGAATTTTCGAAAATTCCAATTTTATTTCCTACCCATTAATATTATGCAAAACGATAGTGATCATTAACCATATATCATAATGATGATTGGTTAATATTCTTATCGTAATCATTCTTTAATAGGCGCATTTCATTAATAGCTTGGAACACTCAGCAGTAATTGACAAATTAGATTGTCTTTGCTTTTACTTTCGGCCATTTAATTTTGTGACTAATTAATTTATAATCGTTTAGGCAGCACGCAAGTGAAGCCTTGACGCAACACTTGCCTTGTATTCGTTTGTTCAACTTCTGTTCGAGTTAGATATCCTTAATACTTGACAATCAAAAAATTAATGCATTGATTGTTCAGGTGGATTTTTATTTATGCGCGAGATAATTGTCGAATGAAGGTTTTCGGTGGATAATTTAAAAGGCAATACGTGTAGTTAATTGAAGTACATGGTTTACAATAATGTGTCAATATTCTTTGTAATTGAAGTTCAAACATTCAATCTCTTCAATCGCAAAAGGTGTGCACTTAAGCACGTTATTCTTACATTACAATCTTGAATTTTATTTCCTCATTTATGATAAATTTTCAACATTCATTATCTTAAATATTATTTCTTGGTTTCCAGAATGTTATTCTTTTTGAAAATATCTTGAAACTTAAATTAAACTTCACGAATTTGTAATGATATTTTGCACAGTGATACAAATGTCATCAAAAATCATCAAAAATTTGCTTGTCTTGTCTCATTATTTTTGATAAACCTTCAATATGTGTAATCATAGTCACAAGCTCTTCTTTTTAGTCATAAGTGAAATAAAACGTTTTCATTTCTCACACTAATGGATAATATTCGATTTTAATCACTGCAATTACAGAATCTAAATATTTGTACTTTGCACATTGCAAATATTGATTATGACTTCTTGTAAGGAATGTCGATCATTTAATTTCTTGCTGTTTCTCTTGTATTCATATAAACTTGAACATAAGGTCAAGTTTAGCGTGGTGAATGTATTATGATTACAAATTCATGGCAATTGCTCGCATCTATCTCCGTATCTATCAATTTACGAGCGGATATTTTTTCGCATTTCTACAGTTATAATAGTTATTTATCCAGCAGACAGGAAAAGCTTCAATAGCAGAAAAACTAGTTTGTTTTCCGTTATCTAGTCGCTCAATATTATTCAACTTCCTAGCAAGCAAAACGTAAAAAAATAGATGTAGAAATTTACTTCGTTTCTTATGGTATTAATATTGTTATTCTTATTATCATTCTTGTTTTAGTTTTTAGCATGAAAATTAACGCAGGGAATTATTCTTTGTTTATTTTGCCTGCACAAATACGACATTTTGTATAATTTACATATATCCGAATAAACATTTTCAATTTTGCATATTGACCTTGCGTAACATGAAACGCAAAAGAGTCTGGATTTATAAATGTTGGTCTTTCTTGGCGGGTAAAGTTCCATTAAACAGTCTCAAATATGTTAATTAATAATGTATGCATCATTACAATTTTATTTCCTAGTTAGAAATGTGTTGCTTTTAAAGGTGCTAGACAATTTGTTTACATTGGTGTAGAAAGAATAATAAAATAAATTTGATTCGATGATATTTCTGTGATAGACAAGAATTATTTTAAAAATCAATTTCACATGGAATATTTTGCAGATTAACAAATTATATTCTCACATGATAATCCAATTTTCTTATAGACACAAACTCTTAATGGCAATACTTATTTTTTCTATTTTCCAACTATTTTCCAAAGTTAATACTTAATGAAGTTATATATTAATGTAACAGTCTCAGAAAATCCATTTTTTAAAAAGTAGCTCAAAATTTTAGTCTTATTACTGCTGTATATTCTTATTCGCAGTTATTTGTCAATATTTGTTATCTAAGGAATTTGAATACAAATTTGCACTACTAAACGAGATGCAATTCGTGATATTAGTGTAAATGAAATGTGGATTTCGAGGAAGGTTGTTTTTATTAACACAAATGACAATAAATTTTTTGAAAGTTCTAAGAAGTTCTCCAGCTCCATTGATATTCCATTTTGCATTTGTATGTTAGATAGATGTTTCTCCAAAAGTTCTCCATCCTCGCCAGTTATTAACATCGGCAAAACTTATTTATCATCTCGTTTTACGAGTGTGACAGTTGCTTGATTGATTCGAGAGTTATGAGTGCTCAATGCACAATACATTGTTTTGCATTCGCATAATGTAATTTGTCTCGTTTTAATCCATGTCAAGGTTGCATCTCTTTCATACTTTATCACTAATATAATTAGCTTGCTGTTCGCCTCTGCTTGCAGAATCAACCAAAGCAAATCAACTTTATGACTAGTTGTATTTATTACTAGGTAAGAACACTTAACACATTATAGTATTCAGCATTGTTATCTTACCAAATTCAAATTAATTATCAGTAATCAACATTTTAAGAGATGACTTCTAATTGTAATCAAATTAATTATTAGTAATCAAAAATTAAAGGGATGATTTTTAAATGTAAGTTATAATGGTAGAAGATTTCCAAGTAGTGCTTTTGACCCAGGAAGCTTTTACTTTAAAATGAATCATTTTTTTGCAATTGTATTTTTTTCTTTTACATTTGTGTGTTTGCCTTATTTTATTTTATTCACGTGGACTCATCTCTTATATCTTTTCGATGTAAATTAACCAGCCACGTAGTGATTGCTGTACGTGCAGCTAGTTGCACAGCATTTATTACAATGTTCAATTAATATCATCTACAGGGTGTATCATTCGATGATGGAGATTCACTCAAAAGTCGATTTGTTATTATAGTTTTTAGTTTTGATGAATGTGAGCTATCACTATAAACTATCTTCTCAGAATGAGTCAACTATATTTGTAATTAGCCTTTGTTTCACATGTTTCACTCGATTATTATTATTAAAATATTCGTTAGGCGTTATTTACATTGATTAAACTAGTAAAGTAATGCAATGCGTAAATGCAAGGTTGAGACTCGGACGTTTTTCCAAGTTTCGCATAAACTTGAATTTCATTGAAATTCTCTGGTGCGGTGTTTGCCCATAATACACTTGATGAATATTTTATAGTTTAATGTAAATATTTCTTTTCTATTTCTTGCTTTTTTTCTCTTTTTTATACGTTGATTTTGTTTATAAGACTGTAGAGTTAATATTGTAATACTATAATATCTCCTAAATAAAAATTCATGGCATTAATCGTTAATGAAATTAAAAGTTGATAAAAAATGAAAAATACAATTGATTATTCAATTATGTATTGTACTTGCAAAAGTTTTACTTGGAAATTTCATCATTGGTGCTTTTATTTTGTTCATGCAACTCAGTTACAAATTAAAGTAGTTGGAATTAGAAAAACTGTTTTAATCAACTTCTCTGTTGTTCAACAACGAAAAATCCTAGGAAAATTGAGTTGTTTTTAGAAAGGAAGAATTTAATCAACCTGTCTATAAATTATTAAAATGAAATTCAACAATTAACACTGATACCTTTTTAAATGTTACAACATTATTTACATTTGTATATTACAGAGTGATTTTATTTCCCAAATCTTGCAAGAAAATTGTTTAAAGTTTAAAGCAATGTAATAAATTTTGGATCTAAATAGAATAAATAGAACTTTGTAATTTTGAATGCTTTTAAGAGTAATTATTTCAGAATTTTCTGTTCTAAGAATAAACCATTAAATTTTTTTTAACAGAGTTTATCAATAGCCTAAATTGATTCTAGACTCTTTTGGATTGAAAATTTTGCCGAAATGAAAAAATATAGCGCAATTTTCTGAAATTTGATATATGTCGATTACTCCTTCCAGTCGAATTAGTATTTTCGTCCACCGAAAATGTCACCCACGAAGAGAGCGAACGTTCAGCGAAAGCTCGTAAATCAGATGGATCGTTTGGCCGCCTAATGTCCTGGCATAAAATGCGAAATGGTCCATGTGAGATGCTCAATTGCAAATGCAAATTTACTCATTTCCATTATGTGTACAATATTTTGGGTTGGTACCACATATATGCTCACACCTTGTCGGCTATAAACTTAACGCAACATTATGTGTTGCAATAAATATCGATATTCGTCGAAAAAAAAAATTGCAAATGCACCCAGAAAATAAATACCAAACTTGCGATTTTCCATAAACGCGTGAGTATGCACCTGAAATCGGCAGCAAAACGCTAAATAAATGCATTGGTGATGTCTGTCGGACGTTTGTACATATTGTGCAAAAAACGTTGCCACATCGCATTTGTCATAATCTACTAACTAGCATTGTTTATGTTTTTTTTTGCGAATGCGAACTTGCTCGCTAACGAATTTGTTATTTTATTTTCTAGGAACCTACTCGTTTGTCATTATCGTTATTTTTTGTGAAAGTATGTTTATAAATAACCAACAAGTTAAATTTCTTTGCAAATTTGCAGTCATATGATATTAGTATAATTAGTTTTGAAGTTTGGAACATTCGGTTTAGTACATATTTGAATATGATTTATTTGCGCGTGGTTTTTGCGAAATTGAATTTGCCAGACGTTTATGCACATATCAATCAAAATTATAGATCAATTGCGAGCGCGAAAAGATATCAACAAAGCCCCATTCGTTTGGAATGCCCACAAATTGAACAAATGTTATTTCAAGCGCATTGCAAATATTCGCATAGATAGTTATTTGATATATAAACATTGAAATAGTAAAACATATGTAAATAGTATGCTCGCGCAATGCAATAATGCATGCTCGCAAAATATTGATGACATTAAGCATGATTGTGGATGCCGAACGTTATAAATTCGATTTTATTGCTGGCGAAAGCACCAATTTGGTGCAAATGCAATTTGCAATTTTATCGACGTATTATTTGGTATGATAATTAATTTTTGACAATGTATGCGTCAAATGATATTATCCATTATCGGAATTATTGATGTAATTATAGTTGTTTGAATTTCGCAAATTAAAATTAATCAAACCGTAATAACTAAATTAAGTTCGCTAATTTTCGTGGTATGTTTATAAATATACTCATAAATTATTGAATATTTTTGAAACTATCACTTTTAAAGAATTCTTATCAATTAAATTGTCTTAAAAGTTATATTATATTCCAAATCTAATTTTAAAAATGTATCATTGTCCTTGAAAGATTTGCAACTAAAGATTAAATTTAATTTTCATGCTTTCTTCTAGGAGAACAATTATACTTGGCTTGACATTTTTAATCTTCCTTATCCTGAAATTATTACTTATAACATACCTAAAAATCTTCGAGACAAACTTTTACCACTTTCAGTTTTTCTATTCGTAACAATTAAATTGAAATAGTAATCTCAGAAATTATATTTTTTTCTTAAAAAATCTGGTAGGTTATCATTTTTAAGGAGGGAGTTTTTGTTCTAAATTCAAGTTAAAAATTGCATAATTGTCGTTGAAATATTGCACCTAAAGAAATGGTGATAATTAAATTTTTATGTTCCATTTCAGGAGAACATTTTCTTGGGTACATTTTTAATCTCATTGTCCAGAAATTGTTCATTGTATGTAGATTTTGGAAACTAAAAAACTTTTACCACTTTCACTTTTTCTACTTTTAACAATTCAAATAAAATATTAATCTCAAAAATTATATTATCCTACCATTAGAAAAATATGATAGAATACAGTTTTATGGTTCGGGTTTAAAAATGCAAAGAAATTGTGATAATTAATTTTTTATGTTCCTTTCCTGGAGAACATTAACTTGGCCTAATTTTTAATCTTCCTTGTCCAGAAATTGTTAATTAATTATTACATGCCTGAAATTTTTGAAACACAAACTTTTATCACTTTCATTTTGTTTCTACATTTCTGACATTTAAATTATTATATCTCAAAAATTATGTTATCTGAGAAAATATTTAGGCTATTATAATTTTTGAGGTATCCATTGAATTTTTATCTCAAATTCTGATTAAAAAAACTCATCAATGTTTTTGAAACTATTAACTATCGTGAAAATAGGTGATAATTTAATTTTAATAACTGGTTTTTATCTTTACCCAATAACTACTAATTTTTAGTAATGTTTCATCATTTCTTAACGTCCTTTAAGAGTTGTAACAAAAATTACAATACTTTGATTATACAAGTATAACTATTATCAATTTTCCAAACGATATAACCCCAAAAATAATGAAATAGAAGTAAAAAAAATAAGAAAAATAATGCAAGGGACATTTCTTGTTATATTATTATCTTTCATTTTCTCTTTGGGGCATTGTTCAACCGAAAGCTGAAGATTAGAAAATATGTAATTAATAAAAGAGCTGCTAAGAAAAAAGTCCATCAAACTTTTACTTTCAACACAATCATCACCAGCCAACAAATTGAATCACATAGTTCGAATGAGTTCGCAATGAAGCGAATTCGGATTCGTTAGGAAAACACTGAAGTCAAGTTGACCAAGAAAAAATACAATAAAGTGCCGTTCGTCGTATCGCGAAGAGTTTCTTGCTTGTGGTCCTTGGTGAATGTTACGACCGAGAGTGTCGAGGAAAAAATCGAAAGTGAGTCGATGTATTCGTAATATGTGAGTAACTTTCTTCCAGCGGCATTCAACAATAATAATATTATTATTAAACGAGTTGCATACTTACTTCATTTTTCTTCCTTATACAGACGCAATGGCTGCGGTCGTTTAAGGAGTGCACAAGTGCATCAAACTAGTTTGAAACTTTATAGGCCACTGGAATCTATCAGCTTCGTCGTCATCTGACTGATTTTATTTTTGGTTTGTCATTGGCGCACTGCACATGGCAATCATTAAGCTTGAAACAACAAATACCACTTTAACAATTCACTGCTAATTATCGTGTGTTATTAGATGGAGTCAGTTGATGGTGGGTCACTCACAAACTTGGTGCACGAAGGAGTTCTTGTCATTCATGCAGCAACAATTTGCTGTAGCAAATGGTGTAACATGTGCGCGAGCGACTTGTTTCTGCGCGCGTTGTTTGCGAGCGACTATCGACTTAAGCCATGGTGATGCTTAAGCCAGTTACTCACCGCTCGACGACGACGACGACGTCGTCGACGAGTTAATACACCTGGATGAAAGTGGCGGTTGAATTCGGCGATAAAGACCCACGAGGTCGTTGTTTTATTTTTTCGGGCTTTTACTCGTCCTTCAATTTTGACACATTCTTTGAACCATTTGTTAGCACATTCATTTCGCTTGTATAGAATTCTTATGACATGGGAATATCTTGGATGTCGAGGAGTTCTTGTAATGAAGATGCAACAACCTTGGATGCTCGTGAACGAAGCGACATTTAATTAATTCAAAATGAAAACAAGTTCCATGCGTCTCTTCTGCGTCGAGTGCATCCAGCTTTTCGCCACATCTCGACGACGAGGATCAAACATTTTTGCCATGTCGTGCACGTGCTGTGGCCGGTACAACTAACTCTGCAGACCGAAAAGAAAGTCATTTACAATTTAATTTGATTTCTGTTACTGATACTCGGATGATTCCAGCGAGATATAGTTGAGGTCGTTTATTGCATTTTTCCTCGCATTCCTCTTTCCTTCTGTTTGTTATTTGCATTGTTGTTTTATTTCCACTTTCGTGCTTCGGGCGAAACCGACTGGAAAATATAGACATTGTAATTAAAGTTTTTAATAACTTGCGGACCAAAGAAAAGTCCATTCCACTTCATCGTTCTTGCAACATCGAAAAATGCCATTTTCATCATTTCCATATTTTTAGGATGTCTATGGTTGGGGGTTTCGTGAATGTTTAATCGATGCTAATTTATGGTTAATGATAATAAAGCGCAATTGTTTGCGCAATATCGAAATTACTAATTGTATGTACTTGTCTATAAATGCATGAAGCATTTTGCATTTCGCATTAAACTTTGAATTTGCAATTAGACTTATTGGGAAATATTCATGTTCCTCAGAATTTTAAGGACTATTTTGATTTGCCAAATTTCATGGGTCTTGGAATCATCAAAAATTTTCAATTTTCTTTACCTGTGTTAACAAATGATATTGCCAAAAACTTTGCATTCTTCATGTACCACTCGCTATATCCTACTTTTATATACAAGTATATATCTTTATTATGTACTTTATTAATTGTCTATGATCAGATACCTTTCAATTTCTTAGTTTTGAAGAACTTTAGTTTGAAGAACATATTTTGATTTATGACTACACATTGAATTTTTATTTTGTTTACTTTCAAAGATCAGAATACCTTTCAATTTCTTAGTTTTCAAAGTATTTTGCACAGTATTCACTTTAACATAGAAACTATTGAGAAATAGTTTGAAATGTGCCTAAATAATAAACTTATTATTATGTTTGCTTTCTAATATCAGAATACCTTTATCAATTTTCAAGGAACATTTTACTCTTATATAAAATCTAATAAAGTTAGTTTGGAAAATGCCTACTTAATCATTTTAAATTTGTTTGGCGATTAAGGTCGGAGTATTTTTTAATTTCTTAGTTTTTCTAGAAATTTTTATAGGATTTATTCCTGCATACAAGTCAATAATTTGTAAGAAACAAAATGTTCTATAGGTTTCTCATATAAAACATGATAAGATAATAGTTGACTTAACCCACGTAATATATGATTTCATTTGCATAAGTAAATTGACAAATTAATGAATTTCTTGGCAGTCATCTCATACAAATCTTGAGTTTATAACACAATGTCAACAAAATTGATATTTCCAGTGATATAACTATGCTAATTTAAATTATTATTGTAACTCAAATCAACAAATCATTATCAAGCAGTGGAAAACTTGAGAAAGTTTCTTAAAGTATCGCAAGTGAGCTTTTCTTCCTCAAAATTTGGCAACATATGTAATTTCTGAAAATATCTGAGTTCTTCCTCAAAATTTGGCAACTTATCTAATTTCTGAAAATCCCTGAGTGTTTAAGTTTTAAAGTAACAAATATGAAGAATTAACAATTTATTATCCAGAAATGATCAATAAGTAATATTGACCTAAACCAAATATTGAACTTCAAAATTTTTTCACTTGCAATTTTTTAAATTGGCCTCTATTGAACCATAAAAGATCATAGAAACCTCACATTTTTGTTTTTGAAAAAAATGAAGAATAAAATAATACCAACATATTCAAGAACTTATATTTTTCCTCAAAATTTAGCAACTTATCTAATTTCTGAACATGCCTGAGGGTTAAAGTTTTAAAGCAACAAATATGAAGGACTAACAATTTATTATCCTGATTATTGATATTTAATAAGCATTATTGACCTAAACCAAAAATTGAACTTCAAATGTTTTTCATTTGCAATCATTTAAATTGGCCCCTATTGGACCATAACATATTATAAAAACCTCAAATTATTTTTGAAAAATGTAGAAGAAAACTAAAAAATGGCACAAAAATATTCAAAAATTTGCATCCTCTATGTAACACTCACTATAAATTGAAATAATTTCCATGCGTCCAAAACGCAATTTCATCTCTCACGTCTTTGATATTCATGTATTCCGTTGTCCCCGCTGCGAAAACGATTTCGCAGGAGCGTTTTCCAAACGTTTCCTCACCGAATGAATGCACATGCAAAAAGTTTTTAGCATATTCGTATATGTATGTGGGGTATTGCACATGCCTTTCCTTCGACTAATTTTCGTTCCATTTCGATGACATGAACTGCTGTGCAACGAGCGCAAGACACCAACGACGGCTTGCACATTCATCGACATTTATCGTATGAAGTATTGTCGAAATATGTTGTCCAATCTTGCGGGTTTTGCATGCCGTGGTAATTAATATCCGTGCCCGCTTGTTCTCCAGACACCGTTAGAGGTGCATTTCGCATTGGTGAATGCAATGAACGTTGGCGCGCATTCACTTGCCGTTTTGTTATCCGATAGTTGTCGCCAACTGCGAAATGGAAACGACGAAGGAGCTCAAGAACACTCGCACCGACTTGACTATTTGCTATTGGAGGCTAACCTAGTGAACGACACTTGCTGCACGCCTCGCGAATGCAAGATCTGCACGACTCTTAAGATAATTATGTTTCTAGAGGTGCATCTCTGCAATGTTCGCCGAGTGTGCGCAAATTCGCATCGGATTCATTGATGTGCGAATACAGCAGCGAGTCTTGTTTCCTGTCGTTTCTGCACTATCAGTACGGTTTGAAATTTGCGATTCAATGAACTTTGAAGAATGAAGCAAATCCCCTTCTTCGAGCTAGATGAAAGGATGTCTTCGTTGGTTACATCATCTTCAGCTAATCTTCTCGTAATGAACTTGTAATGAACTACTAACATACAAGGTCTGGAATTTTTATGAACCACATGAAGTTCAACCACAGACTTCTTAAGAAATTTTACTTCTCGTTGAACTCCAACAAAGTTTTCTCATAGTTTCGTCTAGTTATCCTTAAAGTTGAATTGTGCGGAATTGTTATCAAATATTGGGGATATTTTACTGTAATTTGAATGAAATCGAACCGAGGTATACAGTGAACTATTCGAGTTACATCGATGGCTACAAAAGTACCGTAAACCGATCCGTTTTACCGTACCACAAGCGCTCACGTTGCGTCAGTTTAGTGCAAACACAATCATTAATTTTTCTCATTATTATCATCGTCATCATCTTCCTATGGTGCAAGAGGCGGCCTATTTGGCATATTGTGTTGCAACTAATTTCAAATGTCACCATGTTATTATTTACACCATCATATGGTAATGTTCTGTAGCTGCTAGATTTTGTTGCAGTTGATTCTTGGATGGAATCCGTAATTTGCATTCAGGAATCTGCTGCAATTTCAGGAGAATGCGTAGAATGATCTCATAAGGATGCAATTTCCTTTTGGTAATCTGGGATCTGCGAAACTATCAAGAAATTCAAGGGAAATGTTTGTATAGAGCATTTAACTCAAGAAAATTGGTATTACGTTTGGAACAAAATAAAAGTACTAAATAACAATCCAGGTACATTATTAATTAAGGTAAATAATTCTATCCAAGAATTAAGTTGCCTTTTTTTGTTAATATTTTATGAAATGGTACTTCCTTGTTAATAATTTATCCAGGCAATTTTGCTGTAATGCAGCTCGAAACAAGATCCTGTTTTAGGAGGAACTTGAGGATTCTGTAATCCTTTATGGACTAACCGGGACCAATTTGTCTTTAGGAGTGAGAAAATTTATTTGACTTTTGGAGTGTTTATTTGAGAAATTACATATGTACTTAATTTTGGGAAAGCAAAACTCATTTTCTATACGTTGAAAAGCTTTATTAACTTTTCTACTGTTTGATAAATAATTCTGCAAATTAAATGTTGATTTGAATTGAGAGGATGATTTGAATTAGCATAGTATATCACTGAAAATGTCAATTTTGATGACATGGGGCAACAAACTCGAGATTTGTATGAGATGACTACAGAGTAATTCATTAATTTGCTAATTTATTTATGCAAATGAAATCATGAAGTGGGTTGTACCACCCAGTTTCTTGACAAGTGAATGAGAATCCTCTGAAATATTTTGTCTCTTGTGACTTTACGAACACCTTTAATTACTAACAACAGGTTTCTAATTAAAGGATTCTTCACAGGAGTGAATACTGTAAAAATGATGGAAAACTAAGAAATTAAAAGGTATCCTTATTTTAGAAAACAAATAAAGAAAAGTTTCATTAATTTTCATTAATAATTTTTTGTTTACTTTTATATAAAATTATTTTGTCTTTCTTCAATTATTAAATATCTGATCTATCTATGGAAATTTGTTTTTAACACATGAAAATTTTGGTTAAATAAATTTCAAATTTAATTACTCTCTATGACTAGAACAAAGTAACTTACAATTTTCTTCTCACTATGAAAACTATCTCTATTATTTAAATTGCCGCTCTAATTATTACAGCCCCCATTAATCAACATTTAATTCCCCAAAATTAATTTTTACTCCTCACGTTGCTGAAATGCATTAGGTGCGTTCCTTCCATGCCATAAAATTACATATTAATAGCTTTCGCATTTACATGTTCCTGGCACCATCACGAATTTGAAATCTCACGCGAAAAGTCACTTCAACTCCAAATGCTTTAACATTGATTCCTCGACACCTGCGAAATACCATATTGAAATTTTACTTTGTAGTTCATCCTGCCACATTATTCTTGTATATCACAGTGTCGTATTAATTAATCCCATAATTTACTACACAAATTTCGCATACGTACATCCCGTGGAAATATGTCAGGCTAAAATCTAAAATGCTCGACTCTTTGAAAACCACCTTCGAATTAATTCAAAAAGCTTCCCGAGCTTTACCTTAATCCGGGGCTGCTTTGCTGGCTTCAAATATTCATTATCTGTCCGGCATCAAACATGCAAATGGCCAACTTAACATTTGCATCTTACATTGTTAATCCAAATTAACTGCGCCAGAATTGAACGTTGTTTCACCCAAGAATTCTTGGCCCATGGATGTTTGAAATTGTAGCTAGAATTCACTTTGTCGCCCTCGGGATGCAGCTTCGTTGAATGTTATTGTAACAATAGATGGCATGGTAATCATTTAATTATCAGGGGACTTCCTGGAGTGCGAGATGAGATTTTCGGATTTTCTCACGTGATTGTCAATTATGGAAATAAATTGAGGCCGCCATTAGATAGACCATGGTGGGTTTTAATGATGACACACGACCTGGAAACTTACATATATTGTTGAGGAAAGAGGAAACTCGAAGTTACCGTTGGTGCAGAATTTCCTTCCGGGAGGAAATTACCGTTTGCAAATTTTATTTTATTGCTATACACAAAAAATGAGCGAAAAATTGTTTCTTGGAACAACTCGAAGAATACAACTTTATTGTTTATGTGACAGTACAAGTTTTGCACAGGAAAAAAGTTTTGTTGACCAAAGTTTGAGTTTTATTTGGATATACGGTCCTACAAATTGAATTGTTGTTATTTTTGGATCCAATAAAAGTAAAGTTTGATTCTAAATTTAATTCGAGAATATTTCCTTGACAAAGAAATATTTAATACTCACGTGAATTTCTGTTTACCTTTACTCAATGTGTTAATTACGGGAATGTCATCAACAAATGACGTCAGAACGAATTTAATAATAATTTGTCTGCTAATCGACGTAAAGTTTCAAAATTATGTTTTTTAATGCATTCATTCATTGAGCATTTCATTCATGTTCGATTAAAGTAATTGTAAAAGTGACAGGTAAATTTCATTCATCGATAGTTATCGATGACGAAAAATCCAATCAAAAACTACTTCATAATTACCCAACAAGTAATTTGAAACAACGTAAAACTTTCTGTAATGTAAAACTCCTTTCGTGAACGCGCAAAGTACCAAAATGAGATCCCACCTTTAAAACTTTGAGTGAAAGTCTATGAATGCCAGCGATTATCACGCTTGTAATTAAATAATTTCGTTAATGACTGACAAAAAGTTGTCTGCATTCTCAGCGAGTTTACCAAACAGCAATTTACATTCAGGCATGCATAAAACTCCTCGCTGCAGGATTGAGCTGTACTTGTCAACTTTATCTCATCAGTGCGAGCAATTAGATGTTAAATATTTTGTGGACTTGTTTTTTGCGTGGAGAGACATTTCAATTATATCCCGAGTGGAAATGTTGCAACAAAAAATGCAACCGGCAAAACTGTACACATTAAAGTTATCTGCAGTAAAGACCTGTTATAAAATGCAGGATAACGCAGAATATAAACACTTTCGTTTTGTGTAAAGGCTTCGAATGGGTATTTATAGCTCATGTAAATATGCAATGAAATGCTACTCGCTTTTATTGTTGCAAATCCACAGAGACGTTCGTCCTGGGACACTCTTGCAGAAAGAAAGTATGATTCATGCATAAATAACATCGTAACAGGTTGGAGTTATGCCATGAGTGAATTGGGGATTGTATTCTATGTTCAACAATTTTGAAATAATCTGAGCAGTATAATAATATAATTTTTTAGTCAGGGGAATTTTAGTAAATTTTCAATAACATTGAACTGACTTTACGTTTAATTGGTTGTATACGAATGGATTGCATAAAGTTAGTAAGTGGCAAACGGTTCAAAAGCAAGTTCAGTGAAAGTTCTTTTTTATGTAATCGTTCGAAGAAGTTGCGTTCGAACTTGCTGTAACAATAATTTCAATTCTAAGGTCGGTTGATTGTAATTATAACGTCACATGAAATAATATGTAACATTCACTAATAATATAAAAAAACGTTACCAAATGTTATAATATTATTCAAAAATATGATTAAAAATATACATGAAAAAGCAATTAATTTTCGTCTTTTTGTACACTAATTAGGAAATTAAATCAATATTTACTAGAATAATAATAATAAAATTATCCTTCAATTC
>JARJDZ010001852.1:0-30390 GCA_030264555.1 Aleochara sp. GC000083
TAAACAATCCTGAACAATTTTTGAAAAAGTGCAAAAAGTGTACTAAGACTATAGTCTTTGAAAAATTCGCGAAAATCGCAATAATCTTCAAAGTTGAATAACTCGAGAAATATAAGTGATAATTGACTGATTTTTGTTGCGTTTCATTCAGAATTAATCCCTTAATTAATGTAACAACAATTCTAAACAATCCTGAACAATTTTTGAAAAAGTGCAAAAAATGTAATAAGACTATAGTCTTTGAAAAATTCGCGAAAATCGCAATAATCTTCAAAGTTGAATAACTCGAGAAATATAAGTATTTGCAGCGAAATGTCTAACGATGCCCCAAGTTCCCCGAATGTACAATAGCGACTCAAACCATACACGTAGATTCTGCAAAAATAAAAAAAATAAGACATGCGTTCACATACTGAATGTACAAGATTAAACTGTTTAGAAAATACCTTAATAATTGCAGCGAAATGTCTAAGGCTGCCCCAAGTTCCTGCAATGTACAATGGCGACTTCAGCAACACACGGAGATCTGCAAAAATAAAAATAATAAGACATATGTTCACATATTGAATGTACAAGATGAAACTGTTTAGAAATATATGAAGATAACCCCAATTCTGGCAAATCAGACAATTGTTTTTCACACATACCTCAATAATTGCATGTAATGATAACTCTGATCATATTGGCAGATTCTATAATAATAAATATAAAGAATTTTATTCACCTATTGAATATGTAAATTGTGTATCTAAGACCTTAAGAAACTACAGCAGGCTCGCACAGCATGTGGTCCCTCCACTAGTTTCCAATGTTGCTTAATGTGGTGTCAAGACAGCTGTTGTATAAATCATTTTGCAACTCTTTCAAAGAATCAAGAATAGAAACAAGCAAAATATGTACAATACTATTAGAAGTACATCAAATATGCAGTGAAAACTCAGACAATACTTTCAAGTTTGAAAGTAAAATTTGTAGAAAGTAAGCCGGCGACCAATTAACCAAAAAATTATTTCGATACTAGCGACAGCATAGTTGCGTGGCAAAAAAGAATACCAAAATGACTAGTATAAATGAAGGAGTAAAGTGTTACTTTATTCCCTGGGTAAACTTGGCTAAATGCATTATTTTAGTTTAAAATGTTGTTATTCAATACGTAAAGTAATCATTAAAAGAACAAAACTATTTTACGATTAGAAAAAAGCAAGTATTATAATAGTTAAAATATACCACAGAATGTATTGGAATCACAGTTCAGTGTGGTTCAGCTGAATCCTTTTATAAACGTCACCAATCACAAATACCCGACATTTTGATTGTTTAGGTGATCGTAACATGAAAATTCATTTTTCTTAATTGAAATTCTGTCATAAACCAAGATAGGTAAATATCACTGGTAGTTATTAATGCTGGACCAAATTTTTCCAGGTATATATATTGATTTTGATTTTAATTAAAGGTTATATACCACGCTTGAGAATTTCTGGAAACTTTTCCTGAAAAATTAGTTTATTAGCAGAAATTAGCTTTGTAAAACATAAAAGATGTCCAAACGACATGTTGAAGAATCATCCAGTGGGCAACCACCCATAAAAAAGATTCACTTTGAACCACATCTTATTGGGCCTGTTTCGACTTTAGAAGAAATGGACATCAAAGTATTACAATTTCAAAATAAGAAACTAGCTCAGGTTTGCTGAAATGTTTGTATATACTACTGCATCCTTTAATTATATTTCTTTTCAGAGAATTGAACAAAGGCTACGTTGTGAAGGAGAATTACGTCAAAGAATTGAGCAATTGGAAAAGAGGCAGACTCAAGATGATGCTGTTCTCAATGTGGTTAATAGATATTGGAATCAGCTAAATGAGGATATTCGTATTTTACTTCAAAGATTTGATGCTGAAACAGCTGATGAATCTGAGAACAAGAATGAGAATGAAGCTACTACATCATTTCTAATGCAATTATCAACATGGGATAAAGAGGAGCTTGATGATAAACTGGCAAATCGAGTACAGGTTTCCAAGAGAGCTGTAGCCAAAGTGATTCAGGCTTTTGATAGATTAATGCAGAGAAATGAAAAAATCACATTAGCATTGAAAGGAGAATTAGTAGGACAAGATGCACCAAGTGTTGATGAAGTAATAAGAGAAGCAAATGATCAATTGCAGACTGAAAATCGTAATCTTCAAGCATTCCTAACTGCATTGCAAGAGAAATATCATACCAATAGTTTAAAAATGTCTGAATTACGTGATTCAGTAACCGGCAAAGAAACAGAAATAGCTGAATTGAAAAATCAAATTGATGATCTCCAGTATGATTTGGATAAAGTTCGAATTCGTAATGATAAATTGGAAAATCATTTGGGAGAAGCTATAGAAAAGCTGAAACTTTATCATCATATGCATGGTGATCCAGATAAAAGTGGTAATCAAAGTCAATCAAAAGTAATTAACAGCAGTGTGTCCCAGGCAAAAATTGAAGATATGATGAAGGAGGTAGAAGAATGGAGAGAATTGGGCAATAATCGACTACAAGAACTTGAAAAATTGCATCAAACCCACCGAGAAACGCTAAAGGAGGTTGAGAAATTGAAAATGGATGTTAGTTTTTACCTTTGGTAAAAAGCAAATTTATTGTTTTATTTATGTGTGCTTACAGATTCGCCAACTTCCAGAGAGTGTAATAGTTGAGACTACAGAATATAAATGCTTGCAGTCCCAGTTTTCCGTGCTTTATAACGAGTCAATGCAACTTAAGACACAACTTGATGAGGCACGCCAACAGTTGCAAACCAGTAAAAATGCACACTTAAGAAATATTGAAATGATGGAGGTATTTTATACGACTTTTTTCGTATTCAATGCTATTTTACATACGTTCTAAATACCCATTTTCAGAGCGAGGAATTGATTGCACAAAAGAAATTACGCCAAGAGGTAATGCAGTTGGAAGATGTTCTTGCACAGTTACGCAAAGAATATGAAATGCTTCGCATCGAATTTGAACAGAATCTAGCGGCTAACGAGCAAACTGGTCCGATTAACCGGGAGATGCGTCACTTGATAACGTCGCTTCAAAACAATACACAGCAGTTGAAGGGCGAAGTGCAAAGATATAAACGTAAATACAAGGAGGCAAATGGCGAACTTCCAAAATTACGCAAAGAAATTGAAGAGTTGCAAACTAAACTTGAACAGCAACAGACAGCTCTCTTAGATAGCAAGGAGAATATTAAATTAGAGGCAGCAAAGGAAGATGATCGTGCTTCCATGGAAAACGCTCCTATAAAAGACGAAGGTGGATCATTGCCCGCAGTTAAGAAAGAAGAAGAGGACATTGAACAAACTGAAGATTCGGGAGAACAAAAACCTGATGGAACTGTTGGTTCGCCTTCTGGGAAAAAGGATGTTAAGCAAGAAAAAGGAGCAGCTGTTAAAAAGGAGACTACCGTTAAAACCGAAAAGGAACATCGAGATGCCCAGCGCGCCAAGGAAGCTAAGATATCTGAGAGTGAAACCGTCCGCGATCTGCGAGCTCAACTCAAGTAGGTGAAATGATACGCTTCAATGATATAATAACAATTTGTCTTGTCTTATGTTTCCAGGAAAGCCCTCAGTGATCACAAAGAAATGAAATTGCTTTTGGACATGTACAAAGGCGTGAGCAAAGATCAACGTGACAAAGTACAGTTGATGGCTACCGAAAAGAAGTTGCGCTCCGAACTCGAAGATATGAAACAACAAATTAAAAAGGTGCAGGAGAGCAAGCGGGACGATAGGAAAAAGCTGGCGGACGATGAAGCTCTTCGTAAAATAAAACAATTAGAAGAACAAAAGTATGAGCTACAAAAACAAGTCGCTAATCAAAAGCCGCAAGATGGAAACTGGTCGGGTCACAATGTTTTGCATCAAATGCGTCCGTTCGTTGGATCACAGGAAGAAGAAGCCCTACTAAACGAAATGGAAGTTACCGGTCAAGCATTCGAAGACATGCAGGAACAGAACTCCCGTTTGATACAGCAGCTGCGCGAAAAAGACGACGCCAACTTCAAATTGATGACTGAACGTATAAAATCGAATCAATTACACAAGTTGGCTCGCGAAGAAAAGGACGTATTGAAAGAACAGGTTTCCACTCTAACAACACAGGTGGAAGCTGCTAATATTGTCGTTCGTAAATTGGAGGAAAAAGAACGTATTCTGCAGAACACTCTTGCAACCGTCGAAAAGGAGTTGGCGCTACGCCAACAAGCGATGGAGATGCACAAACGCAAAGCGATTGAATCCGCACAAAGCGCAGCAGATCTAAAATTGCATTTGGAGAAGTACCATTCGCAAATGAAGGAGGCCCAGCAAGTCGTCGCGGAGAAAACGAGTTCGCTAGAAGCCGAAGCCTATAAGACAAAGCGACTACAAGAGGAGATTGCCCAGCTGAAACGCAAAGCGGAACGAATGAAGAAGATGGAGATATCCGGTACAACGCTGGACGAGGTAATGATGGAAGAAATTCGCGAATACAAAGAGACACTCACATGTCCATCATGTAAAGTCAAACGAAAAGACGCCGTATTGTCAAAATGCTTTCATGTATTTTGTTACGACTGTCTCAAGACGCGATATGAAACAAGGCAGAGGAAATGCCCCAAGTGTAATTGTGCGTTTGGAGCAAATGATTACCATCGCTTATATTTATCTAATTAATTATAATTAATGGGGGTACTGGTTAATTTAAGAATCAAATAATAGTTTAAAATGTACTGCGCACTGGAAGTGCATTAAAGTTTAAATATTATCTTTCAATTCTTGACTGTCACAATTGTACGTTGGCATTTCAATGTGTGTCAAAATTTGCAGTATGTTCTTGTTCTAATATTTAGTGTTTAAATGTAATTTCAATGGCGAAATATACGATCACCAAAGTACAAGAACCGCTGAGTATTCAAGGCAATGTAACTGGAACAATCCTGTATAAAAGAGTAGGTTTCCTCAGCGGACTAATAAAAATAATATACGTTACTTGTAGAGAATGTCCTGGCGATGTGACTAAAGTGCAATACACCGAAGAATTTGAAACATTAATGGCAGGATTCTCCGATGGCGGTATACGTGCCATTCAAAAATTTGCAGTTTCATATGCACTTGCGGATAATATGACAGCAAAAACTTTCGTAACTGGCATGAAACATCGCCCAGTATCGAAAAATTATCCAATTACAAACACCTTGATGTGCACATGTAAGCCTTAGCTTACGATAAATGTGCGCACTTATTATTATACATAATTTACTTACAGACGGTAACGGCTTATTAAAATGTTGGAACTATAATTTTAAAGAGTGCACATTTACTACTGAAGAGAACAGGATTACTACAGGTATAACATATCATCCAAGAAACTCGAAGTTTATTACGTTTGGAGATAATAAGAAAATTTACGTGTACGATGAAGACAGCAAACGTCAAGAGCGCGTTTTATCGGCTTCGTGAGTAAACTACTTTGAGTCCTTTTACCAGTCTTCGACAATATTATCCTTATAGCGATGAAAAGAATTCTACGAATGGACATACGCATACAGTTACAGCTGCTTGTTTTCATCCGCGAAATGTTAACGAATTAATATCAGCCGGTTTAGATAATACCATTCAATATTGGGATACGCGGCAACCGAACGCAGTTCGCAGCATTTCCGGTGTTATAGTAACCGGTCCTGGACTAGAATTTAATTCAATGGGCACAGAAGTAAATACTATTATTATTTTTCTACATTTGTCAGTAAAAACGAATGATCTTTACAGTTTTTTACCTGTTCACCCGATCCTAGACCTGGACCCACATTGCGAGTGTGGGACTATGCAAGCGGCAAAGAAACGCAAAAATTCGAACCGGATAAGTTCAAATCGGCACCAGTATGTCCCGCTTTTTATTTCACGATATTTATTAGTAATAATTCTTCTTTACTACAATTCAGCTTCGTTGTGGAATGTTCCTAACAAGAAATCTTTTTGTTTGTGGTGGCGGTGAACCCAGTTTCTTGCGTATCTTTGATGTTACTGCCTCCAAGGTATCAATTGCAATACAATGCAAATACATATTCAAATATTCGTTTACATATATAAAAACTGTTTCAGAATGAAGCACTCATTTCAAACATACAAAAGCCGGTCATTTCGATATCAGTGGGACCATCAAGTGGAGGTGCATACCCCGAATTTAGTTTCTGCGCTGGGAAAAGAATCTACATAGTTAGACCCAAATAGTTTTCGTTTATTCTTTTGCATCTTGAGTGGCCTTTGTAACGCATCTGGTTTCCTCTTTTGTTTCCCTATCTGCTAATTTTGTAAAGATAGTACATTGCAATAATGCGAACTCAGCATGTTTTTTAAATATCATCGCATACTTCTAAACTCTATAGTACAAAAAAATCTTATGCTACAACACACAATTTGTGCACACACGCAAGCAATTCAGTTTATAATATACAAGGTAGAGAGAAGAATGGGTTAAAATCTCTAAATTACCTATAATACAATAACAAGTAATATTCAAATCTAAAAATAAATTTTAAACTGCGCCATGTGATGATATTCTTGTAGTTGTATTATTTTCATTTCTACTATCGGCGTCAATAAGATACAATGTATTATATAATAATACATGATGAAATGTTTGTCTACATGCTACTATGTATAAGTTTATTTAATGTACCTAGCCAGATTTGCAGAATAGCAAGGTGAATTGAGTACATACATGATTCAATAGGTCATGATTAAATGATGTTGAAAAATAGTTTGAAGAAGTCCTCAATTGGCAGGCTTCTTTCATACATCTTTATATTATTTTGTACAATACCAGAATAGTTACATATTTTCATAAATTTAATTAAGGCGTTAGCGGCCTGAATTTGTTTGACATTTAGTTTTGCATGAGAACCATTTTCTACACATGAACGTTATACAGTGGCGATCTAGTATTGTGACTGCAAGTTTTGATTGTTACCTTATAATCGACTAAAATTAAATGACAATTAAATCAGGAGATTTAATTTTCACATTTTTTCTGTAGACTAGAATACACACGACAGCCAAAATAAAGAAGTAAGGTGACAAACAAAAATTAGCACTACATAATTACTAAAGTAATTCAAATGTGCAGCAATTAAGTAGCTTCGTAAATGTGTGTTTCATTAACACGGAAATTATCCAGGGAATTTCAATGCAAGATGATATGTTACGACTACAGAATTTAGTTAGACTTTGTAATATTTTCATAATTTACTATTATCTGGTTGTCCTAATAATAAGGTCATAAATTAGGTTTTATTGTTCTGTGGTGGTTGGTCCATCAAGACGTTAGATTTGAAGAAAAGTACATTTGGCAGTCCAGATTTTTTTGTTTCTAAAAAGGATTTGTGAGCGTTTTGAAGCTGAACACTTATTAAATACAACATAAAATAATGTCTTATTTTTATAATTATTCCTCTGCAATTTCTATAATTGTGTCATTGTTTTCTATCGTGTTCCTTGTATTATCCATCACATGAGTCCTTCAGATTCCAGTTTTGTTTTGAGAAGTGCATGCTTGCGTTTAACAATTTTCTGATTGGTTTTTTAAATGTTGATTGTAGTGTAGAGTAATGTCACAGCCTTTTGTGGAAATCATTGAGCACTACATCGTATTGTAAACAGGATTATTGTGCCTCTGTTTGATGCTGAGCTGAGTAAGTGGGTGACTCTTGCCGTATTGCTGCTGCTTCTTGTTGTTTGTCTTCACCTGAACCACATTAGCATTTCGCACGACCGGTACAATCGGCGGTCGACGATTGAATTCACTCTCAACGCTGCGCTCTTGTATCGCCAATTTACTGCCGTAGTTTGGAATAATCGGCGTTTGCTTAATGCGGACAGGACTCTTTTCGACTGATACTTCGACGCAGGAATAGCGATTCGACGCTGGCAGAGTTTTGAACGAACTTTTTTCAAACTTACCACGCAACTCTTTGACATTCTCTCCTGGATCTGAAGACGTTGGGCTGGCAGGTTTTTCAAAGTTAGTTGGACTGTTTGGTACGCTGTTGCGCTTACCTTCAGTGCTCTCGCAATTATTAATATTCATCTGCTGCACCCTTGGTTCAATGTGATGTTTCGCTTCGAACTCCTTTTTCCGACTTTGAACGATGCCAGAATTCGATTCCAGCTCTGGAAGCTCTTCCTTCTTTGTGATGCCTCTGGTTAGATTCTCAAGGAAGTTTTTATGCTGTTTGACTGAAGAACACTGCGCGGTGCTGATAATGTTCGAGCCAATATTCGAAGCAGACCTTGAGAGCGACGACGCACTTTCGGCGATCATTTCCATATTTGATTTTTCGGGCGCGCTTATCGATAATCTCGACTGCATCTCTCTGTCAGCGTTTGAATTAGGCGTATTTATGGCACTTGAAATATTAACGTTGCTGGAAGAACTTTTGTTGGGCTCGAATAATACCAAATTGATGGCTTCCGTTAAACTGTCGTTTCGTATTGTTGCGTTATCTTGCAATGCCTCCGTCGAAGATTTCAACTTGTCGTCCTGTTTTGAGTTCTCCTCTAGCTTCTGCTTGGTTCGCCTCACAGTACCTGGATTCCAAGGTATATCTTCCTTGTCGTAAGGAAAAATACCACTAGTACTATTTTCAATGAGATCGGTATTTCCCCCAAACTGTTTGTCATGCCCATTCCTCATATCGTACGAACCCCAAGAACTATTGCGCGATGGCAGGGTGCGGGTATCACCCGATCCCCAACTGCTGTGTCGTGAAGGTGTCTCTCTGGTTTCGCCTTGATAGCCCAGACCTACTGCACTGTCATACGAGCTCCAGGAACTTTGTCGCGAAGGACAATTCCTCGATACGTCCTCGCTCACTTCCGGTGGCGATACTACGGTTACGCGCTGCTTCCGCTCCTCTCGATCAAATACTCGATCGACCTGATTCGAAAACATATCGCTTTCTTTGCGCAATATGGTGTTAGACCGTAGGCGAACTTCAGGAACTGTACCAGCCGCAGTTTGAATCATTTCTTCGTCACTAACACTACATTTTAAATCACAGTCATTAATTGTACCATTATTATCTGTTCTCTGCGCACCGGTAGCTGATTCTCCGGGATCCCAAGTCTCCGTTTTCGGATGTAACGATTTCGGACTTGTTAATTTGGCTTGCAATTCGTCGTTGGAGGAACTATCTACCTCGGAGCTGTTAGTCGTTTGATTAGTGGTATGATTAGTAGCATTTTCAAACTGGGGCGTTAGATTCAGGACTAGTTTCTTCTTGTCGGTCTTTTTCGCCTCCAATTCATTGATGCGCTCTTTAACGGATGGATGATCGGTATTTCTGTTGGGTATGTGCATAATTTGATTTGGCGACACACTGTACGATTCGCCATTATCACAGGGTAGAAGAACATTTCTGGCGGAATATTTCAGCAGGGATTTCTTCGCCGCATCCTTTGGCAATTCGCACGCTGATGCGTTTTGACTGAGATTCTCCAGCGAGCGAAAAACCGGCGCCACCTTCGAATCTGTGAGTAGGGTGTTAGAAATAGTTAAATTGTTGGGCGACCAGGATTTTGGTCGTGCGCCTAGCTGCCTCAAATCCTGCCCGGACATGGTCGGCTGAAGGAGAATGCTGTTGGCTATTGTCTTAACAATTGGCGTTGGCTGACTGCCTGCTAGTATCAATTCGTTTTTTGCAACTATTCCGGGTGATTTAAGATTCGTTTCCGATTTTGAGCGCTGCAGCTTCTCTTTGTTCTTCATCGCATCGAGGATGCCTTGATACGTTTCCAACTGCGATAAAAAGCTCGTATTCGGCTTAATGCAGCTTCGTTTCTGCTTGACATGATCCATCGCTTTCGCAAAATCCCAATTGTACGCTTTCATAGCATACGCAATCACGACCGACGCAGATCTGCTCACACCCATTTTACAGTGAACCAAAACTTTGGATCCTTGTCGCTGGGCTTTCGTAATGTACTTGAACGTGTCGTCCCAGTGTCGCAACAAGTCCGTTTTCTCATCGTCATACACACGAATGTTCAGGTAGTCGAAGGTATCCGGAAAGAAATTATCAATTTCGCGTGTTACATTTAAAATATGCCCGACTCCGTTGCGCTGCAACTCCTCGTAATTGGACGCGTTCCATTCGGAACCCAAGTAGACATGCTCGAAGATTTCCGTTGGTGCATCCATTTGGCCCAAAATCATGAGCATTTCTTGATCGATAAAACTCTTATACTCGCCTAGATCCATGTCAAAATCCTCCTCCAGGCGGCTTCGTATATATTTACTGGTAACTTCATCGAGATCAACACTCATCATTATCTCTTTGAGTGTCGATTTGATCACCTGTTCGGTCTCCTGCCGTTTTGTCGGCTTGGTGCGCACCGAATCAGGCGAAGGTGGACGTCGCGATTCCAAATTGTCCATCGCGTTCCATTCATTGATGCAGGAGCGATCCGATTTGATGCGCTTCTCATAGTAATTTACCCAGGTGTGCGTCAAACCACCCTGAAAGTAGTTCTGCTCCCTCGCCTTGGAACTCACTTTGTGCAAAGTCTGCAATGCTGACCTAAAAACAAACGAAAAGTAGATAAGTATTACTATTGGTTGCAAATATGCGCATAATTAATGCTTAAACGAATCATATCAAGGATATGAGAAGAAAGAGTTGAAATGGAACATGGCATGAAGAATGGCATAAACTATTGAGCAATTGCAAATGAAATGGCGAATTTTACCCACGTCTTTTTAACCGCCAGCTACTAATTTGAAATCAATTGGTGAGAATTGCTGCTTTACAAACATTGTAATTGGAAACATATTATGCAACGTTCCCTTTAATTTCTTGAAGAGAGTAATATACTGATTAGTAAGTTAGTTTGGCGATCATGAATGAAATTGAAGCATGATGATGTTGTTAATTGCGTTAATTTTAATATAAGCATAATTGAAATAAGCACCTGTCTGAGTTCCACATCGAGAAGGAACATCTTCGGTTCACAACCATTATAGTATTAAATAATCTTTTGTCTAGCTAACGAAAGATGCAAATACAAGTTCGTCGTCGTTTTTGTTCGGTCACTTTAGTCCAGTCTCCTTGGGGGCGACAAATAGACAAAGTATGTGTATGAATAAATTGAAAAGTTTCTATAAACTCGAGTGCTCGGTGGTGTTGATTGCGTTTGAAGTCTCTCGGATTGGCACTGTCTGGCCATCAATCCAGCCTCCTCAAATACACCAACACGTTGGTACTCCCATTAATGGTGATTTGCCTAATGAACTGCAGCAGCGCACATCAGAGAGCGCGCAATTTGCAAACTTGTGCGCGCACACTGATGATGGCCTGTATGCGGAATGCGCACAATCACAACTGTTTCTAAAGGTCCAGGAGAAAGGCGCGCAGCGATTTAGGCAGGCTTCGAAAATCTCTATACTCTCGAATCAAAACACAATTATGCAATTTATTATCACCGCGCGAACGGAATGATAAGCACATAACGGATTGAGATGTATTCAAATAAATTATAGCAGTAATCCAGCAAGCACGCACGAAACGTATATGCGGACACTGTCGCTCGTCGTTTGGAACTAAGAGGATTGCCTTCTGTTTGTGCAAATTATGGAAAAACTACCGATTGCTGTTGGTAATGATGCTGGAAGGAGGTAGTGGGTATAGCGACTGAATATATCAACTCAAACCGATATCTGATGAACGTACGCGGTGTGTTGCAAAAAAAATTTGGCTGCGATTCAACTCCAAGGGACGAATTTCCGCAATTTCTACAAATATTAGAAGCAAAACAATGCCTAGAATTCAGCGCAAAATAGTAAACAAATGAAAATAACATGCAATTGGTATTTGGACATTATTTTAGCGCAATATTTGCACACCTGGTTTATAGCAAACTGCGTTGAAACGCATTGGGACAAGGCAACCTGTTTGAGTGGAGTACGTACGCGTCCTTTTTTAGACATGCGACGTGGGCAAAGCACACCAATTCAAATTAACAATTTCATTTCAAAAATACACATACAGCTGAAGACACCCAGCTTACTTTCCGTAGCCAAATGAAGCTATTCGCTGTAGTATTTCCTCAAATGCGGTCATCAGACTTGTACCACCAAAAATTATTCGCATATTAAACGCGTTCAACACTTGCAAATCTTCCTCGGTCTGCACCGCCATCCACAGACCAGACAAACAATAACAAAGATAACTTTAATACATGGCATTTGTATGCTTGGTGCAGCTCAATCAGTTGATACAAAGCGACGCCATATAAAGATCGATCGGTACTTTTGAATGCCAAATATGAAGCGCTAAACGAAAGAATTTCGCTTGAAAAAAGCAGCCAGCAATGGAACGAGTACAGAGAAGAGGAGCGCCCCACACCAAGCAAAAATGATTACTATCGGCGTTTTGCAAGCGCACTTTGAATTCAAATCAGAAGCAATTGGCATACGTGTAAGAGACCTGCCCCGATCACAATTGCAATACTCTCCCCGTGCACCAGAGTCCGAGCAACAATTTCTTTGCGATGCCGACTAATAAATACAAATAATAGGCCGGAATGGAATGGTTCAGTATTCTGCATGAACGATACGTGGGATTACAAAACAATTCCGACCGCTGCCGATAAACCATAAATAGTTCGGACAATTCACCGAGGGAATTACAATAATTCAAGAAACACGTTTGTTGATCGAATTGAAGTCGGCGTCCAAATCGAAAATTTTCGAGGTCTTATTCCTAAATCATTGCGAGCGCGCTCGCAAATTGGGCCAGCAATCAAACTCTTTTGGCAATCGTACACGATTTGCCGATAAAGTGCAGTTTCCTCTCAAAACACACTCGGCAATGAGTGTTACGTTAAAAGGCTACTAATAAGTTATCAAACGATTGCTGGCACGGTAAAAATATATACCGGTCGACAACTATAGCGCAGGCAGAAACTTACGAACGGCTAAAATAAGCGTCGGGACGCCCAACACTGACGCCGTTTATAAATTTGGTACGTTGAATGCCCCTACCACCATCGACCCAACGATTGGGGCACACCAAACAATCCTCGTTGCCATTTAAGGAGCTCAATAACTACCAACGCTGCCAATCACTCATGATCCTTCATATGGTCACATTGTTTTTGGCTGAGTGATAGCTCCCCAAGCGATCTGAAAATGTTTGGGTGCCCAGAATTCCTAACACTACTCGGTTGCAAATTTCAATAATATTTAGACATTTACTGCTGTCGTATGTAACTGTAGCAAATTTGCAAGGAAAACCCAAAATTGAAATAAAAATAGATTACTGTCTAAATATTTGCGTGTCGCGCAATTTTAATATGAGCAACGGCAAATAAAATTGCCGGACTCTTTCGTTGGCTTGAAGATTGCATATGTTGCCTATATTTGGGCACCTTTGTTTACTACCATGCGCGCTAAACTTGTAATTTCTATGGCGTGTTGTTGGACCGTTTCAACGACCCCATTATTAGAAATTGCCTCCTTCGTTCGCGACTCGCAAACGCGCAAGAATAGCAAGAGACTTGGTAACAGCGAAACGACATCTCCTCCTCCTCCTCCGACGAGATCTCGACCATACAACAAACTCGAAACTAATTGCAGCCAAATGCAAATAGAATGAATGCGAGTGGCTCTCTCGAGAGAGCAAGCGTGCGCTCGTACGGACACAAATGCATGCATGTGCATATCCGTTTTGAAAAAAGATTCGTCTAAATTTAAGTCAAGGTAAATAAACATTAGGTGCAATCGCGAAGAAGACTATTCTGCCGCATGTGATGCCAAATATTTTACTAGGTCGACTCTATAGTTTTGCTGTCGTCATCTTCTAATACCGATTCAAATCAACTTTAAGTAGATTTTACGCACACTGATCGTAAACATTTGCAAATACGATTTTCCCGAAAAATTAGCAAAAATAACTTGTACCTTGAATTTGGGATTAGCCCATTTCGTTTTGACACAGCCTTCTTAATGCTAACAACAAAATAAAAGTTGTCAACTGATTCTGAGTTTTTATAACGTAATAAATTGAACGTACAATCTAATTATGTAAATTTTCAGGAAGTTTCCCATGACAATTGGGAAAATTAATTGGGATAACAACGCCAATATTACCATGAACTTGAATTACCAGGAAACGATGTACACAGCAAATTTCTATGCATCAAACCGATTATTAAAGAAAAAAGTTCTCAAGGTCTAATGTATTTATCCTGGTTGATAACTAATGATAACAAATCATTGCGGTTGTTCTCCACGAATGTGGGAAACGCCTGATAACATTTTCCCAATGCGAATGATTTCCATTTAATTGTCCAATAACAAGCTACGTATTTGTGCAACGCAATGAAGAGAAAAACATGAAGCAACAAAGCGAGTTTCTAATCGAAGCAGCAAAGAAAAAAACCAAAAACCCAAGTTTGTATCAGTCTAACGATATGGTTACCGACCCTTGGGAGCTTGGATGGTACCACAAGCTTAATCGAAAATTTAATTAAAAACTAAGACTACTTCTTAACTTAATTGCTTACCACATCGCCTGAACAGAGACCGGTTTGAAGATGTGATGTCGCCCACACACCGTTACGCTGAACCCTCTGAAACAGAAAAGAAAAACGTTTGAATCCCGCCTGAAAAAGTACCTTGTTGTAACAATTTCCAATTATCAACCAACATGTGCGTAATTTTATTGTTCATTATAAACCAAAAAAACTATGAGTAAACTTCAAGATGCTATGCAATGGACAAGTTCAAATAGGAGGAATAATTTAGATGCATGAAGTTGTTATTTTGCGAAAAGGGCGTTGTTGCAAATGCAAAACAAAAAGCGTGAAATGAACGCAGGAGGCTCAATTTGCTTCTTTCGATGATGTGAACCAGTTTTTTCCTTTGTTATTTCACGTTCATTGATGCATTCGAGAGGCTTTGTTGTTCATGAACTGCCGTTGTTGAATGCCGGGGCATTTACAATTAGCATTTGAACATGTAAAACAACGAGTTTATATGAACACAAACGAAGATAAATTCTGCTTGTCTGTGCATCTTTCGCAATTCGATTGCTTTGCCATGATTTATCTCTTAACAGTTGCTAGAAGCCATACAACAATGTTGTTGTGGGCCGGAATAATTATTAATACTGTACCATAAAAGGAAATTTTACTAATGATTCGATTTTGTCATACTATTTGGTCGTTTTTAATTGCAACTTTTCTTCGGTATCATTGAGTTGGGATGGCATCTCGAAAATGGGAGAAATTCAAGTTTCGCCTTTTGGCATGCAAACTGAAACTGAATTTATGAGCGAACATTAACGGCCAAGGTTGCAGCAACATGACAATCACTTTTTATTCGCAAAACACATGGCTGTTTAACAAATTTAGAAGCGCTCAAAATACGTACTTCCGAAAAATCGGCATTTTCAACTCGGTGCGCACTTGAAATGCCAATACGAGAAAGACATCCAATATAAACAAAATAAAGCCGTCAGGAGAAGATGTGTTTGTCTTGATGTCAAGGTTGCAGTGGGCTGTGCGAATTTCGCACGCATTGCAAACGCTTTTCCCGGCTGCTCGCACGAATGAACGAACTCGAAGCAAACTCCCCATAATTTTCATGTCTCGATCGGGAGCGCAACGAAACGAACGAACGAACGAGGCCGTCGTCATCGTCGTCGTTGTCTAAATTATTTTTAGCGTCTACGTTTTCGTGATGCGTAGTTCGCACGAACGCGAACATTTCACTCTGCTGGCTGCATTCGCTGGCCTGCTTCATTCTTCACTTTGTGCAAATTATGCGCGAAATGTAATTGATCAAAATTTTGCTGTCTAATTGGGCACGTGCACGTGTCGAGATCAACTATAAACATTTTCAAGGGTAGCCATTACAAATTTAGCAGCACTTGGTCCAAAAATTTGTTTCGAAATTTACTAACAAGGTGCATTTCAAACAATGTCAAAATTGAGACATGTGTGCTTATAGTGAAGTTGTTCACTATACATCAAAAAGTTTCAATTTGATTTTACCAATTGATTTACCAATGAAAAAGAGTATATAATTTATGGGCAAAATTTTGGGTACTTTCGTCAACATAAACATTAGCACATGATTGTTTTGAGACATAACATATGTTTGTGGAAGCAAAATAAGCATTCAAAACATACCCATCTCCATCCAATGTAATCGCAGTGTCGGCAAGAACTTTGAGAACTAATCCGACTGTCGTCTCCTCGTTGCAATCGATGCCGAGCAGACAGGATTCTTCAGCTCGAGCACCCATTCTGGAGACGACCACCAAGTAGCGCGTCCGCACTGGGTGCACACTCTCCAACTTCACCGCCTGAAAAATAGCAACAAGAAATTGTAGGCAAATACATCAAAGACAATGAATAGACCGTTGATTACCAAAAAAAAACGCATGCATAACAAGCGCGCTGTTTAATTACTAGTCTATTGACGACAGTTGGACATGACCATTTTTAGGAAACGCTCCCAGCTCGAGCTATTTCACTATTTCATTACGACAACGATTTATCGAGAACGCAAAGTGCAGTTAGTTGGCTCACGCATAATTAATAACTGCCGCATAATCGTTCCATTATTGTTGGAATAACAACATAAAATTGATGACGCAATCCAGCAGCAATAACTTGTACCGTTAATGATTTAATCGATTCGCACTCAGAGTATTTTGTGTATCTTTGCTAAAAAAAATATTGGCAACGTTCACTTTGGATGAGACGTCATATTCGCATATTTTCCTCCTGGGAGCAAAAACATTTCTCAATTAATCCGATTGCTTGTTAGTGCGAAAAGGTCATCTCAATCAAAATTACCATATGGATTCATGTCAATACAATTTTCCAATGTTTTCGTGGATTCTAATAGCTTTGATTAAATTATTGTCATGCATAAAGTCAGATGGGATCAAATAAGATGAATACCCATCATTGTACTCAAGAAACGATGGGTTGTTGCAACCATGCGACCATAATTGATTGCACTTAGTCTTAAGCATGCACAAATTTAGCACGAAAGAAGAAGGTGCGCATCAGCTGCACGATTTTCAAACAACTTTGTTGCTTGCTCGCCTCTTGATTGCGCGCACATCATCAGACATATTTCAAGGGGATTTTATTTTCTTCTCCGGGCTCTTCACGATTATACCCAGCCAGCAACTACTTGCCATTCGCATGCAGCAACAATCACCCGAGATGACATTTACATAAAAGGTCGCGTATTAAGTAATTCTGCTCATCCGGTCGCACTACAATGGCGAAAACACGAGCCTAATACATTTGGCGAACAAGTCGTCGGAGCAAGCAACAATAGCACAGTTGATTCCATTCTTTTCGTCGTAATGGGCCACGAAAAGGAAAAGAGCTCGAAATAAATAATGTGAAGTTATGCTTTAACGGATTGAACTAGGTCAGGTAGATGATTGCGCAATCATCATGAAGTAAGAAATGCACTGTTTGTTTATGAGAGAAGACGTTGTGTGAACGACATACATTGAACACTATAGCTACATGGAAATTGAATTTGCTACACACGTTAAAGTTGTTGTAATGCATGTAATTCGAGTACGAGGAAGCCTTTTCTGCAAATCAAAGTACGGTAAATAATGAGGGAATGACAACTATTATCTGTGTGCAGCTATTATTACCTAATAGAAAAGGTATTAGCATTTAATTGAAGTAATTTTTGCCGAATGATAGCTACAAAGTTTGATATCAAATAACATTTGCAAACTTTCAACAAAGTTTATTTATTCTACTGGGTGCTGCTAATGGTGAATGATATTTTTGTTGGCAATACTCGATTTCGATCTTTGAATCAAAAACTAAACTACTATTGTTTTAATGTGCAATTTGATAGTGAAAATGGAGTGGAGAAATTTTAGCCCTTATTGTTGCCAACAAACGGTCGAAAGTACAAACTACTCATTTTACTTTTCAGCAGCAAAAATAAATTTGCGCATGTTATTAGCGCCGTACAATATGCAAAATCCATTAATAGTTCCAACTGGTCGCGCGAATACAGCGGAAAACTTTATTTTCAACCTGGCTGATATCCAAAATATACAAATAAAGCTCAATCGTTGTTGCATGCTCGTTTCCACACGCGCTGTCTCGTGCTTCCATAAAAATCATCTCGGTGAGAATTCGCTTAAATCAACCTTATAAGGCAATGCGTCTTCATTTTTTCCAAAAACAGTAAAATGTCGATGCATTGCGATCCAAAATGTAAGCAGGAATATTCCATTCTTGGTTACCGTGAAAGAAATTGTTGCATTGAGGAAATGTGCGAATTTAAGTCAAATTTCAACTTTTAATGAGACCAATGCAATTAGCAAACACGTTTTTGGCATTATTCTACTCTGTATTTTTATGAGTGAAATCTATTTTAAGGCATTACACACTTACTATATTTAAATAAAGTTATTTAAATAAATTGGATGTATTGTAAATATGTAATTTCAATATTAGCTTTGAAAATGGGAAAAACAAGAGATAAGATATGTGAATTCAAACTTATTGGACTAACACGTCAAAAGTGGAAATGTATTTTTGTGAATATATCAATATCTAAAGATTTGAAATTGTAAGTTTTGCAGAAACAAAAATTGTAAATAAAGTTCAATCTATATATAATTTGCCAAAAATTGGTTTCAAGAAAAGTCAAATTTTAATTAATATTTTCCTGATTGTTTTGATGTTATATCTAATAAAGAAAATTACATGAAATATATTAATGCAGTTTTCATTATATTAACATTCAACTTTTTTTTATTAATTATATTAAATGTTACGAGTAATTACCGTTGATTAATACGCAAATACAAATACACGACTTATTAAAATATACAACTTTGCTTCAAAGGCAAATTACATTAGAAAACCGGATGCACGTGCTTGCACATAACAGTTTAACCGGAAACGATTTTAGTGATTTACAAGCAAACATTTTCATATAGATAATTTTTTTTTTACTATAAAAATATAAATCTTTCGAAGAGTACAACCAGATCATAAACAGTTGCAAATAAAACTTTCGTTCACCTGCAAAACTTTCTGAAACTTTACTACGAAATGCATCCTGTTATTTTTTAAATTATATTTTGAAAAACTAAAAATATATTGCATAATATTTTTGGCCCCTATCAAAAAATTTGAATCAAATAGAACCATTGCAAACAACGAGAAAAAAAATTAATGAGTGAGCAATTCATATTCAAATGGATTTCATAACAACTTAATTACAAGTGAACAAATCTAATTTCTAAAATGATAATTTAGCAACAATAATTCGTGGCACCAGCAGCGCACTTCATACAAAAAAAAAACACACTGCAAATCAGAGTTCGCGCTATTATTTCAAAATATTACTTTCACTTTCAATGCAGATTATTATTGCACGCATAAATCGCGTTTGACAAGCAAAACAAATAGAAAATCATTCAATCACCAACAAGGGTTCCCCATAATACATACAATAATGATGTAAAATTACTTGCTAAAGTTGTTACTGTTGCTATTTTCCATTGTAGCTACTTGGATTGACTTAATTGGTGCGGTGATTAAAATGATTGCGCTTATATAATGTGCGCTGGTAATGGCAAAAAGTTTTAACTACTTGTAGCTATTAGCTGAACAAGTAGTTCTTTTATCTGCTCAAGAAATATGTCGTTCTATTTATGTTTGCATTTCATGCTACATTTACATCACGTTCACTTTAATGACGTTTATTGTCAAATGCATCTGCAGGATAAATGATTGAAGCACGTGCCCGCTTGTAATCCATATCTAATTGACAACAATGTCAGGCTGGTGCATTGTTTTTTGTATTTGGTCGAGAGTTCATTGCTGCTTGATGGCGTTTGATTATGGGCGCAAACGGAACGTGACGTGGATATGCATCGATGCTGCACTCGCATTTTTTTTCGATAACATTCGGCCTTTTTTGCCAAACAAATTGCAAACATGCGCCATCCATGATCGAGGGGCATATGCCATTAGAGTAATATTGCCATTTGCACGTTTCACCCGATTGTTTTTCGCCTAACGAGGAATGAATGATATTTACAGTAAACTAATCATGTTATAATACATGACATTTGTTGTTTTTGCAATTTGCTTCGCTGGATGTTTCTATTGATAAGCGCAACAAATATATGAGAGTAAAATTTTGTGAAAATTTTGTGTAACTTACCATTTTTAGTGTTTCTTCAGGACGCAGCAAGTAGAACATAGACTGCAAATGCTTTTGAATATTGGATCCAACCCCAGATCTGCGATTCGATTTTTGCGCTTCGGAGGCGGCTGGCAAAACGAGAGCGGTGCCTTTGCCGGCAAAGTAGCACTCGCTGAGGCTGCAACAAAAAAAAATAAGTCATCAATAATTGCATTCAACAATCCACAAAAAAAATCCGGGCAATAAATCAATGCAAAAGCAATTTCAGCCTCGTATATTTCAATGACAAGCGAGTCAACGATGACTTACTACGAGAAAATCTAGTTCGAATTAGCTCAATAACTTATTCGCTCGATGTATGCAAAATGCAAAAGAGACGCAAACATAAACGGAATGGCAAATTTGCATATGACATAGTACGTTAATATGACACCGTCGGTCTCGTACATAGTAAAAACGATGAAAAACAAGCCGAATGAAACGGAAACTCTCGGCATTTATCTCTGGTTAGCGCATGCGATTATTTTCGCCAATACAGCTTGTTGCACCGCGAGAAACAAAAGCGCAAAAATGCGGCTCACATGTGCGCACGAAACAATCTTAATTATAATCATTTTTCAGTTTGGCGCTTTTCTCGGCGCTACAATTTGAGTAACGACTGCCATTAATCGCGAGTTTTTCGCGAACAAGACTAGGCTACTTCTTCTTCGCAAGGCCCCGATTGCCGGTTGCAAGAAATAATTATTTCCTTCTTGCGCGCGCGTAATTGCACTATTCATAAGCACGGCAAACTGCAGATAATGAGTGGTATGGTCTTAGCAAGAAAAGCAGCTCCATGACTGCTCCAATAAAATTATATTGCGAACACAGCTAATGATAATTACATCAGAATTACTTTCTTCATACTCCATTGGAGCAGTGCGTAAAAAAGCACGTGCAGTGTTCGCAATCGAGCGAGAATATCACGCGAATCTAATCAGAATGAACTTGATTGGAAATCTATCAGTTAATTTCAATAGAAAGCGGGAAAATCAGCTATCATTTTTTGGGGACTCCTAAAAACTTTTTGATTTCATTCAATCATTGGCAAATTATTTTCTTATCAGGCAAAATTGCGTTCAACATTTTTTATCTTGGGTGAAAGTTCAACTTGACACTGAATTCAAAACTAAATATTTACAATGCACTTTATGTTCGCATAATCTAAACATTGATTGGAATCAATTTCCATGAAGTCATCTTTTTGAATACCTGTGTAATTGATTCTTGGTAACCTCATATTTTTAATGGATGATTCAACCTGTAAGTGTAATAAATTACAAAATTGGTACCTTGCAAATTTCGTATCAGCAACATTGACAGCGAAATCTGGCCAGACGAAAAACACGTTCGTATCCAAAGTGGTAAGTTCTCTAGTTACACACCAACCGCAAGAGATTACAGCATGATATCTAATTGATAGGCGACAATGACCCGGCCCGAATGTCGCAATCGATATCCAAGCGCGCAAGTTCAATCACAAATTCAGCAACACGTCGCGTTCGTTCTGCAAATCCACCGAAAACTACTAGTTAGAACACTCCAAAGTTTGGAAATATGAGAGATCCGGAACTTCGCGAGTTCGAAACGTATGACACACGCCAATGAGCTAATAAGCAAATTTCAAGTAATTCCGCGTGCTACTCAATTAACTCGCGGTCTGAATCCAAATGAAAAGGCGCGTAGGTTGGGTTCAAGCACAAGCTAAATAGTAAGGGAGACCGAGTGTTTAGCGAGCAACAGGCTGAAGGCAACTGAATGCCGCCAATGAGCCAAGCCGGGAACTAACTCTGCGACGAGATTCTAGGTTTATGTTATGTTTAGATTGTTTGGATTTCATATAAAACGTAATTCGAGCGTCATATCGCCAACGGCGACAACATTGACGATTATTCGCGTTCGCATTTCAATGAATCAAAAATAGTTGCAATTCATGCCAGCCGCGTACGTAATAGGCACATAAATGGATTCAAATCAAAATAATCAAAACATTGATGTTGGAATCAGTAAATTATACACCTTCAGTGTAGGAACCATCGAACTATAATGGGACGTCATCAATTTTCAAAAAGGATGATGGTCCCATAAAAATTTGCAGATAGACTACATGTTTTTTTTTCTTTAGAAAGATTAATTTTTAACTTTACTGTTAAATTCTGTGACAATGTTTTGTAAAGTAAGTTTAAGAACAAAATTCTGTGATGATCTCTCATTTACATTAAATCAACTAAACAATTCTATTATTTTTCTCGTTGAATGCATATGTAATGAAACAATCCATGCTTTCATAAATTATATGCTAATGATAACATGTGCATATAATTTGATACTATCCTCAATGACAAATATGTGGTAACAACAAGAGATGTCTCTGTTTCAACTATTATCTTACCAGAAATATATTATTTTAGTATGAAATATAATGCCAAGTTGTTAACATCAATAATGAAATAGTCAAATTTAATTTGAATTCTCTCTGGGTTACAAAGAATAGAAATATGTAGATAGTTATTAAGGATATTCTAATCCTAGATTTGACTTTAATAGCTTGTCTTATTTAATTATTATTTAAGAAACATGAAGTATAATTGATTATATTTCAAATTGCAAACAGATGAAGTCGACATCTTTTTAGTTCAGAAGTTGATATCTCGAAAAATAATCAATAACGTATATGTTATTAATTAATTTGTTATCTGTATAAAAATGTACAAAACTTGTATTTCATTTTCGCAAATATGAATTGCTACTCTAACGAGTCAGATACATCTCAATAAGGCAGCTTTATTATTTTATTGCATTGTCCAACATCCATTCGAATTACTATCAAATAAAGATGGCGAATTGGCACATATTGCAATACTGTCTGTCATAAAACAGCCAAATAAGGCGACTTCTAATATCGAAGTTTTGGACCCAGATGAACATATTAGAAAATACCGAGATGAGATTGCACACACATTCGGACGTGGGCCGAAATTGCAAGTAAATAATGCAGCCCACACAAATGCGTTATATTTGGATATGTTATAGATATGTACGTTGTGCGCCCCTTTACGAGTTGGGATCGTTTGCGTTGAAAATTTGTGAAATATAATTGCAAAAGCCTACAAACATTTCGAGTACTGATTATCATATAATGTCGACTCAACATTAAAGGACAAAACTATCTCTAATGCTAAATAATCATACCATTTCGAATAGACCTGTAATTAGTTAAATGATTTCGACGTTAACAACAAATAGAAAGTCAATAAAATATGGACAAGGATGTAATTTAAAATTTGAAAAGCGCATATAAAATTTACGCTGGTATATTACCTATTCAAATATCATTCATTAAGATAATGATACGTTATTTGCACGTGTATATATTTGATTAACGAATTGTTGATTTAAAGTTTATTTGATTTCTAATCAAAAATCGATAATCATTTCCGCTATAAACAAGTCAAATTGTGTGAAATTTACTTTTCAAATAAATTGCAGAATTGAATGGACCAAAACTTGAAACTGAGGAATGTTATGTTTAGTTGATAATCAACATTGCAAAATATTTATTATCAAACAAATAATTAAAGTATTATATGGCTATACAAACGAAGTGATTACAGTTTTGTGATTATCAATTTAAGTATTTTTCATTGAGTCATATTTTTTGTCATGTATTGTTTTGGTATTTATCACGTTCCATAAAATGTTTCGTTTTATGCAAGCCACAAAACTTCAAATATTCAACCAGAGAATATCCGGTTTATTTCATATTTTACTGCTTTTCATACAAAATGAATATGTTGGAATATCATCAAACAATACACTTGTTGTTTATTGCATATATGTCTGAGTAAATATAAATACTTCCTTTGATTTTTATCGTTAAAAACCTGTTCGACAAACTGCAATTAATTAATCTCACAGCGACTATTTGCAAATTAAGTAATTAAGTACCACAGATACATTTTTAATCTATTATTTTGCAAGTAAAATTAAGCTGTAATATTTTCTTCCATCCTTATCAATAAATCAAGCAATACACGTGCAAACTCGTATTTTTAAATCCTTTCGGATATGAATGAACTAATTAATATGCAAATGCATAGCCGACAAAACAGCCACACGTATGATAAAATCGCATTGCGAGGATGGCTAACACCACAAATATACGATAACAATAACAATATGTTACCACCTACATATCGTTGAATGCACTCGTCCTATAACTGGCTGCATCTTAAAAGGATTCAGCTTTCTCTCAAACAAATCCGCACATCTTGGCGAGCAACGCAGAAGATGATGATGGCAATAGGCCATCATACATGCACGCGCACTCAATGTACACACAAATCATAATAACAATGTTTTAAGATGCCATATTCGTCCATCCCAATATCTATTCCATCTTCTATTCCGTCAGAATGCACGTGCATTGAACGCACAACAATCAGCACCCAAAAGGAGAAAGATGGAGACGAACGAACGACGACGACGAAGAATTTAATTGAGCCAAACCAATCCCTTATATTCTAATGCGTTCGGCACTGAATTATTAATCAGGCATCGTGTACTGCTTCACTCACCTCATCCATGCCTGATGAAATTCGCTCTTTGTTTCCACTGCTCTTGATGGCACACGTAATTGCAGGCTTATTGGCAGAGGGATTGGTTGGCTGATTGCAACCAAGATGCAACCTCGTCGAATGTCAATGCGCGACTACGCTTGATTTTTGAACCATACGAGGACAAAACACCCCCGCGTCCATAAACATAGATCATCCACAATGGAAGCAAGTTGGTTCAAAGTTGGTGTTTATAATGCATGGTGGAAATTTTGCTTCGTTTTCTGCGTAAATCAACAATGACTCTGTTGGCAATAGTAGCTAGTGATCGTAATAATAATAATAATAGGCTAGAACACGAGGACAAAGAACTGAACTGAAGTGAAGTTCGACCAAGGCCTATGCCAATGAAGACAAGCATGCAATCCAATATACAGGAGAATTTTCAAGGAGAAAATTAACAAACATGTAATCCTCCAAGATTGACACCAAACGAAGAATATCCAAGAATAAACGAAGATGTATGAGATTTGTGGTTCAAAGACAATTTTGGCAAGAAATAACAATGTAGATATTTGGGAACTATTTGATTGTTAAGTATTTTAAGCAACCTGTATAATGGTTGTTTGTGATGGGATATCAAGATTGAAGTTATAAAGGTATACACATATGGGTCGTAATAAGTGCTTGGTACCATTGGGGTAACAAGAACACGCAAGGGTTCAAACTGCATGGAAGCGTTGGTTTGGAACAATGGAAAAGTTGAAAAGCATCCAACAAATGCTCCACATGAACACAAAGTAAACGTATTAGTATAAAATAAAAATGGTGCTTAAAAGCAAGCAGGGACATTGCCCCGATATTTCCATGTTTATGGACACTCAAACCGTAGTAAAATTTAACGTTTCAGTTGTAATAGTCCATGCATAATTTTAACCTTACTGGTAGAAGTTATAAATAAAGAATCCTAATTGAAGAATTTCGTAATTAATGAAAAAAATAAAAGAGAGGTTGGTAACCTTTTTCGATCACTACATGTTAATGACTCAAGAGTATTAAAAAGTAAAGTGCATTTTTCGAAAATTAAAAACACTCAACTTTTATTTGCATGCAATTTCACTTTTATTCGATTCAACTTTCACATTTCAACTTCCCTCAATCCGCCCAGCATCCCATTCTTCGTGGGACCTCATTTGGAACCTCGAATAAGGTTACCAAAACCGGTGTCAAAATTGAGGTTTCAACGATGATAGGCATTATTCCAACATCCATCAAGTCGGTCGTAAATCAAAGATACACGATAATGATTACAAGCAATTTGCACTTTTTTCTATGTGAGATTTCTACCAATCATAGACAATTTTATTTCCCGCAATTCTTCGCCGTTAAACTTGACCTTTAACAGCATGTTCAAATGATGAGTACAAGAATCAACATTTTGGCAAATTTGCTGAACGCAAAACTATCGACTTTTTCGCCTCAGCCAAATTGATGGCAATAAATAAAAATAATATATGCGCATATGGATGTGTAGTAATGTCAAAACTAGAGAGAAAGTGACTTCCAACACGAATCTCAACACGCTCCCACATCCTGCCAGCTCACATGATTTTTTACCAATGTACCACGAGCTCGCATATAAAAAAGCGCTATTCTCTGCTGCACGGACCAAAAATGGAAATAAACTTGACAAATACAAAAATTCATATGGGGCCGACAAACAAGACAAGTCACGCATGCCTTTAATTTCTTCGATTGGTGAAAGTTCCACTCAAAAAAAATCATTGTTTTTGCATGTCCATGTTGATGAATAATCCATTCGTAAGATATCAAATTTCGTTTAATAATCACATACATATTTGGATGGTGTATTATTAGTCTTTTGGAAAAGTCAATCAAAATATCATTCAGAAATTGGGTTCCAAAAATAAACGTTGAAATTGAATTGGAATATTTGCGAAAAAGTTGGGGAAATGATAGAATTCCTGCTCAAGGACTTACATCCCTGAAAGGGAGCAAAACGAAGTAAAAGACAGGATACACGTGCCATTCGCCTTCAATGTGCGTCATTGGTAACCTTGCTCCCATTTAGAACCTTGGTCCATCTCACTGCGCGCCTGCGTTAGCATCCCGAATCCCGATTACAACGCACCCACGAACAATGGGAACAAGGAGACTGTAAAAACGGGATAGCAGACCAATGGAGGCCATCATCTCATCCGACCGGGGCCAATGTCAAAAGGTGCCCAAAATGGCCTTGAACTTTCCCCGCGGGATGTGTTTTTCCATGATTTATAAATATGTAACAACACGAGCACACAAGATCAGCAAAACATCTGCACTGGAGGAAAACAATATTCTATGGAATTATTTTGCCTGAAATTTTTATGGAATTCTTTCAGCAAAATTAAAATGTTGAACATCAAAACAAATCAAGGTTTTTTCATTCCATAAAAAGATCACAAGAAAATTCAGAGTAAAAATTTCTGATATGATAAGGATTGTTTTTTCCAAATCTTTAAGAATTCAAACGAAATATTTTCTACGAGAAAATTGAAGAGTATCTTTTTTAATATAAAAAAACCTAGTGAATTTAAAATTCTAAAATTAAGCTTACCAAAATACCCCCAGAAAAGTAATCTTAAAAGACATGTTGCAATTATTATACCTGAAACAACAAAAAAAATAAATTAGTTATTTGAATATAACACGTTTTTTCATTTACTTAATAATATCAATGACATTAATTAATCAATCTTAATTAATTTTTTCCTTAGAGTATCTTCTACAAGTGTTGGATGCTGGTTATTCTTCAAGGTACACATTAATTGAAATCGTTATTTATGACTTCAAACTCAGAATTAGTAATTACAACAAATTGATTATACTTTGTACTACTACATTTAGCTCCCAGCATGAGGTAAATAAGACAAGAAGTTCTTAGCTTTCAATTCCAGCTCGTCAAATACTTACTCTTAATAAGTACAGCAACTTAATTTAATCTACACTTAAGCTCTTCTTGAGAGCAACAACACAACAAATAAAACTGAATCGGTGCTAAAACATTTTCAACTGCAATTGACTGCACAAAAACACATTTTCAACTCCGAGAACTCTTGCAAGTAATTCTACCTGTGTCAATTCCAACAAAATTCTTACGACTGCCAGGCTCGAAAGCTGACACTTTCCTTAAATTATTGCCCAAAAAATGGGCGCATATCTATTATGCATGCATTGTTTTCATGAAAACTGATACGATACGATACTTTATTGGGCCGAACACACCACTCGTATCTATTGTAATGAAATGTAAGTAGACTTTTTGTGCATCGTATTGTGTACCAATTCGCAGCTCAATTCAAGTGAACGCGCCCATTATGCACGTAAAATTCACCGATAATGAACGCCGATAAGAAATTCTGGGTCAGCAGAAACAACGGACTTGACAAAATGGAAAATGTCGCGATAATGGGCGAAATTTACCGGCAGAATTAATTTTTATTACGAAATAATTTTACAGTAATGAGCCATAATGAAGCACGTTCCTCGTTGAATCATGTGCCACAAACAAAGAAGATACTTCACAAAACATAAAAATGCAACAAGTGTGTGAATTTCGTATTACAAAACCGTATTATATTATTTGTTTTTTTTTGGTGTTCATTATTAGTCGAAACAAAAAATCATAAATTCCAAATTTTCCCTAGTGGCCCAATTCCCATCAGTGCTATTAAAATTACAATGATATGGTAAATATTGTTAACATAACAATGTTATGAGACAATGAATCAGCCACAACGAGAATCACATTGTAATATTTCGTAATTAATTTGATTACATGCAATAAAATAAAATTACATTACAAAAAATCTGAATTTCTGGGTATAACAAATTGAATGTTATTGCAAATTCTTTAAAGGAAGAAATAAATTAGATACATACATTTCTTCTTTAATAGTCTAACTGTAGATAGAAAAAGAGTAAAAAGTAAAAAAGAATAAAAGTAAAATCTTCAGGTCAATTGAATATTTGATTCTAGAATTTGTCCAACATTTTTGTAAATTTTAATTTGAAAAAAACAGTAAGTCAATTTGGTGATACTTTTAACCACATAAAACCCAACTTATTTTCCTCAACATTAACCAGCTCATACAGTTCTTTGACACTCAAAACGGTAGCGCACAAAGATCTTTCTTTTGGGAAAGTGATTCAGCAGGAAGAGAACAAAGAAAGAAATTCGCAGACGAGATAATCAAGATGCGGACAAATGATCGCGACAACACACAAAGAGAAAATCCATTCCAGCATCGCACACGCCGTCTTTGTCAATCTGCGACAAAAATCAAATTAAGTCGGCCACTGTGCGAACTACTTCTTCTTCGTCGGCGTCGTCGTTAAACAATGCCAAAGAAATTATGACGATTGTCGAACCGAGAGCGCCAACAATGAAAACGTTCATCGTCGCATCGTCCCACACCGCTCGAATACCACAATTTGACACAAAGTCAAGCACCAAGTACGTCGTCAGCCATCTGAGTAATGCGAACCGAGTTGGCGCAAACATATAATCAAAAAATAACGCTTGTTGTCCGAGGTGTACTTTGGAGATTTGCTAAGTGCACCGCACTGAGCGCCAATCGCAGCCGTCGTAAGTCATAAAACAAAGCGGAAGTTTGCGACCCGGAGTTGACCCACTTTATGCAGTCGCTGTTGTTGGAAGACGTTGTTGGTTGACGATTCAAAGCAATGGCTCGATCAGAAAGAAGGCACAGCACACAGTACACCAATCATGCGACACATCATTGCGTCTACAAACGAATGCAATATAACAGCGAATGAACAGAACCGCTACGACAATTTCAATTCGGTGTGGAAAAAAGCGGTAAAGATGAATCACTTTTTCGTACGCGTCCATGATTTAAATAATAACAAAGCTGATTTAATTCGTTGATCAATATCATTTTGTTACCAACTTAGTACCATGTGTCCCTATTTCAATTTAGGGTATTTCCCAGTTCCGCACATGTTCGGGACCATAACCAATGTTATTTTTTCGCCAAAATACTATAAATGCCGTTTGAATTATCAAAATCGATCCGTTAGTTAAAACTCGAGCGATTTTAGGAATTTCATGTCATTTTTATCGCTACAAACTTTATTTTCAATTTTTTTCTTCGAACGCGATTTCCGATACATTTTTTGAAAATACTCGTCGAGATCTACAATTTGGTTCTAACTTTAGTTTAACTGGTCCAATCGTTTAAAAGTTATACGCAGTTAAAGACGCAAAAAAGCGAAAATTTTGCATTTTTAGAACCTGATTTTTCAAGTTCGGGTATTTCCGAATCCCGTATGGATTTGGGATCATGACCAATGTTATTTTTTCGTCAAAATACTATAAATGCCGTTTGAATCATCAAAATCGAACTATTAGTTTCGGAGATATGAAAATTTTTTAAAACTCGAGCGATTTTAAGAATTTCATGTCATTTTTATCGCTACAAACTTTATTTTCAATTTTTTTCTTCGAACGCGATTTCC
>JARJDZ010001855.1:0-34120 GCA_030264555.1 Aleochara sp. GC000083
TTATTTTTTAAAACTGTCATTACTTGTTGTTTTCCAGAGCCTACCTTGATATTTTGTTTGATTCTCGAATACCCAAAATGTCAATAGCGTTTGTAATTCTTTGTAAATATCAACAGAATATATGCAGATTTCATATTTTTCTCCTATCTGACCAAAATCAATGAATGGTATCAAATTCAATTCAGATATTTCGATCACAGTTAATGTTGTTATTATTTTATATGTACAAATTTTCATAGACACCATACGTGAAATATTGTTTGAATATAACTAAAATAATAGTGGAATATTTGTAATATTATGAAATGAAGCTATTGAAATTAAAATATATGCAGGAATTTTGTGAATCAAATTTTGCGGAAAAAATGTTTGCTACTTCCTATGTCAAAGATCAACTAATTATAAAACAAGAATTCCAAAAGAAAACGAATTGAAATCGAATACTATATTATATAATTTATAAATTCTGTAATATTATACGTTAATCAGCATTTTTAATAGATAAATCTTTAAGTATTTATTGAAAGATATTGCCTTTAATAAAATTTCGCACAAATGTGGTAAACTGCATTTTTGCAAAAAGTTTCAAATGCAAAATTACATATTAGTTTCTTACATGAATTAATAGTTAATGTCATTAACATATTATCAAAATTTCATTGCATTTGGCACATTATGACAAGAGATGGAAAATTTGAGTTGGCAATAAAATAAAAGTAATTATTTTTTGCTCTTTAATCATTGTCATTCTAGATAATATCTCAATCATAGTTGAAAATACTAAATTTACATACTCCACAAAAATAAAACTCTTACATTTGAATGACTACTAAAAACGTTCGAAACAGAAACAAAAATATTGAAGACACATACGAATCTCTTCCAGTATGATGAACTATAAAAGCATATTTCTCATCTTTTTTTCTATTGAGGGCAGTTAAAACCGATATCGATACCGGAATATATTGCATATGCAGAAAGCATTCACTGCATTACGATTTGTTCCGCATACGCTCTTAAGCTGTTGGGATTCGAAGCAAATCGAGATGTCAGATTTGCCCATCGTCTAACATTTGAATGCCAATACATGCACTCTATACGATCGAATGATCTTTCTTCTACTTCTTCTTCGGGTGCATGTTGTGCCATCGAGCATCCCTTGTGCATAATAGCGGCCAAAGCTCCCTAGAATAAACTCGCTGACTTATACGATTCGCTTCCTTCTGACTTGCTTGCTTCTGCAAGAATTTTCCCCTATGTCTCTTCTCTTCAAAATGTACACTGATTTGGCATGCAAAATATGAATCAATTGCAGCGTAGAAAAACTACAAATTACACTTGTTTTCAAACTCCAAACGTTCATTTTCTAGATTGCAATTCACAGATTTGAAATTCATTCGATACTTTCTAAATTTTATTTAAAATTCTGAATAACATTTATTTCTTGTGAAATTTATTTGAAAAATTTGTTCTACTATTGTTTCTATTAAACTAAACTATTAATAGAAACTTAATGCAAATATTGTATCTATGTGAGAAAATTACAAGTTGTTGTTATATAACAACAAAAATAGCGATGATAAATTGGCATGTTTTCATCTTCATCTGAACACCCACAACGAAGAAATCCAAATATAGTACATGCATCATTACAACAGCAATAAAGCAATAAACAAAATGAAAGTTGTTAATAGTTTGCACTCAAAAACATTTCCTCTCCGATAAATGTGACAGACACTGATTCAAAATGTGATTGAAGTTGTTATTTTCTAATTATACTTTCACCCTCGATTCAGACTTGTTTTTCCATCATCCGTTCTGAAATTTGAATACATATAATAAATTTACATTTTAACTAATTTCTTTGCACAGTAATGCAATTCGCGTCCGAATGCGATGGTCGCAGCCATGCGAAAGTTGCGCCCCACAGTTTTGTTGATGATTTACATTTACAAATTGTCTTCAACTTTGGCGGAGGCGCCGGCCACATCGACGTCGACAGCAGGCAGCTTCATATTCTGCATTGCATTGCATTGCATTTGCGAAGTTGAACAGAGGATAGGACGGGATGATGCCTGGAGTCGTCAAAAAATCAATATTAGTTTATTTTATGTGCAAACCGAAAGGAAACTTTTGCTTTATGTTCTTCCGCTTGATATGCATAATGCGATGTTTTGTTTCACAATACATTTTGTATGAAGTCGAGGCGAGTATGCGTAGTTCCATAAAAGTTAGCGTTGTTTACTTTATTTACGATAGCAAACTTGTCAGAAAGTAAAGTGAAACATTTTCATCATTTCGTTGCGTTTGCAGCGTGGTCGTAACATTATTAGCATACTACTTGAAAATTTTGTAAGCAACATACACTCGTTTTGTTAGAACACTTTATAATCTTTAATCAAGAGGTGTCATTCATTTGATTTCAAATGTATGTTTTTACAACAATTCCAAAGCATGTGTTTTATTAGATGTTCATATTTTGCAAAAAAGTCAAGTTCTGTTGGAAATAATTTAGATGAAATTTGGGATATATATTTTTGAGTTTTATCCGATAAAATGCCATTTAAAAACTTACATCACGAATGTTCTTAAGGAATGAAAAAGGATAACGCAAATCCTAAAAGTTTCATAAGTATATCTAATTAAAAAAAATATATGAAAAATTTGTTAACTAGTGATAAAATCATATTCAGGATCATTTTAAAGCAGGATAATGTATTTAAGTAATATCATTTTAATAGAACAAAACGAAGAAATTATAAAATTTTGGCAAGCATGTACATAAAAAAACTTAAATTTTTGAATTTTGTAATAATAAATTAGTACATTATCGCAAACATAAAATTTTTATAATTAATTATATTATATCAAAGTTTATTTGCAAACTATTCCATATTGAGTCAGTTTACTTATCAGTAGGGAATATTTGATATTTGAAGATCTTTTTCTTGCTTCTTCTTCTAAAATTCAAAATTTATAAACTTGCTAGAGAAAATTCAGATAACCACAAACATTTGATTAAAATTTTAGTTTATATTTCATAGATAAATTTTAGTTGAAGCAATAGACTTGTTCTATATCAAGATTTTGATCTAGAATCGGATTATTCATACTATTCATTATCTAGCTACCAAATTAAACTCTGGATTTAGAGTATTTTTTGATTGAAAAAATAAAAATTTCCTATTTGAAAAAGCAAGAAAAAAAAACTTGAAATAAGAATTTCAAGATCCTCTGAGATTTTAATGATTCTATGTGCTTTAATTAATACTTGATCAATGTGCTGCAAAACTTAAATAGTTGTTTATTGGTTAACAAACCAAAATTTTCCTTGGATTAATCTTAAGGAGTAAAAAATACTCTTTTCACTATTTTAGAATTTTTCAGATCATAATTTGATTTTAATTACTTGGAAAACATTTTAATAAAAAGATTATTGTCTTAATTAAGAGTTTTAATTATTCAGGGAATTTGTAAGTTATATGTCTGTTGTTGGGCGCGCTGATAGTGGGATGAAGCGTACTTATTGTCAAGGAAGTTGGTAATTTAATTAATAGAGCTCTACGGCAATCGTGCTTCCTAGAGTCCTTTAACTAGTGCTGCGCTTCTATACATGTATATGCATCTTCCTTCCTTCGTTCCTCGTGGCTTATGAAACCTTATTTCAGAGTCTCGGGTTGTTTAAAGAGAATACGCCATGGGTATCATTCATTTCGTGTATTTATAGAACACCATGGGCGACACTTGCTGGTTCGTGTGCCCATCCATGCAATATTATACCAGTTAACGTCAAACTTTTTGCGTGCGAAAATTATCTAGTTAGTGGGCAAAACAAGAGAGGATAAAATGGTTCATTAATGACCAGCAATTAATCTCTACGAATTACATTGGTGATTATGAACATTAGTTGGATAAGTGGATGTATTTATCATAATTTTCAAGTTTATTGTCATTTTTATTATAGACATTTTTAGACTTTAACATTTTAGTTAATTATTTTGAAATTCCTACTCCATAATTTAATAATTTGTTAAAGGTTTTAGCATTTAGACATCTATCAGTTCTGAAGTAAAGTTATAAATGAAAATTTGCATTATTTTATTCATTTAAAACTATATTCTTATCTATTTGAAACAAAAAAATTATTAATTGGCAAGTAGAAAAAGTATAAAACTAGGAATTATAATTTACATTTTAAATTGGCTTACAAGATCCATGCATAAGATATTTTAGAGTTCAATTTCGTTTTTATCAATCTCGAAATTCTTCAAAGAAAAAGAACAATTATGTGTTTAAAAAATCAATTTTTTGTTTAAAATTAGTTGTAATAATTTTAACTTATATCTAATTCAAGATCTTTTTTAGATATTTACAGATATCATTTTGGGAATTAAATTAACCATTTAATTCGTTGATTGATGTATATGAAAATGCCAGTTAACTTTCGTAAAACTATATTTAAAAATGAAAAATTTGAGACCTAGTTAATTTCTAGGAAACATTAATTATATTCATACTCTATTCAATAATTAAAAGATCAATCATTTTTAATGGTAACTCAGTTAAATGATCCTTAAGATCTTGCAGTTATCCTTAAATTTAATATCATGTCAATAGATAAGAAACAAAAAAATTTACTTGACTGAAATTTTAAAACTTATAATGATGATGTTTATTCTTAGATTCTTATCGTTTTTTTTTTGAAATTTGTTATTATTGTTTGATTCCTTCATCGTATCAAAAATATCAAATGAAGTTATCTTTGATCTTCCTTCCTTGTTGTTGTAGACCCTGTAGCAATCCGGAAGTCTATTAAACATTTAAGAAGTTTCATTCCTCACGTCACTTATATTTTATTTATCATTTCGCCAAATAGACGACGGCCGGAAGCTGTAAGCATTTCGCGCTTCCAACTTGAAAGTTGCGATAACTGGCGCAAACATTTCGCGAACATTCGCAAACATTTCTTTCGCCAGTGCGCATAACGTACGTATCAGCACGTATTCCTGTATCATCGTCAAGTTTACGCCATAAATCCTCTTTAAACTCTTCAAGGAATTTATTTATATCCCAAGAATGTTTATGAAGAAAAACGACAACTACTCGTAGGAGTTGGAAGTCATACACACAAAAGTTTCGCGCAAGAAATCGTCGACGAACGCGCGAGAAAAGTGGAAGAAGAATGAGCCAGCAAAGTGAACTAAAATATTCAAACGGTCAAAAAGTCGGGATTACTTGTAAATAAATCAAGATTTCGAAGTGTTATGGCTGAATGTGATTACTTCAAATTTTCAAGGTTTTCAAGTTTATGATGATTTTCTTCATTTTTTTCTAGATTTTACTTCATATATGATATTTTGCAACTTTAAAGTCGAATAAAGTTAGCTCTAATTATTAAATTAGTTCTAAAATTGTATTTATCGTTTGTCATCATGATAACACTCGAAATTAATCAATGTAATATAGAAATATAAATGAAACAAAGTAATAATCTTAGTTACTTAAGTTATTTTTGTTAAATTAAATCAACAAATGATTGTTCATTTTAGTTCCAAATAAAATTTTGAATTCATTATTTATTTGATAACTTATCATTCTAAATTGCCCTCGTACTTTTCATTTTATCTGGATAAATTTATGTTTTTCGTATTAGATTTTTTTTGCCTTTGATAGTTGACAGTTTTCAAAACAACAAATTCCTAGACAACAAAATCTCATGAAAAAAAAGATTTTAGATAATGTAAAAAGCATTCGTGCAACTATTGCTAAATAATATTTGCAAGCAGAGGGAATGACTTGAAACTGGTATATATAATAACTACTCAAATAAATGTGATTTCGATGTTTATAAATATTCTAAATTTGTCAAACATTTTCCCTTATTTTCAAACTCAATGAAATATTGATAATTTTCTGGTGATAGTTTCAGTAAATTCTTGAAATTATTTTGGACTCTGTTTCCTCTTGAAACATTGCACCAATTCTTCCATAATTATTCTTCTGTATTTTTCTTCTGTCATCTATTGTCTTAACAGTTTTCAAAATAACAAATTGCACTCGTGAAATGTAAAATTTTTAAATATATAATACCATATTAACTTTGCATGCTTAAATGGAATATAAAGAAATAGAACTAGATGAATTTTAAATTCTGTGTAGGTGTTTCCATATGACACATGACACAAATACGACTCGAACGTGTCAGGTCTTTGTTGTTCGTTTTGGATTTAAGACGAAGTGTACAATTAACATTACAAACATGTTTGCCTACTGATTCCATTGTTCGTTCTGGAATGAACTGCGGGCTGTTCGGCCTTGAAACCATTAACCAGTAAAATATTCTTGAATCATTTCCAACCAGCGTACAATTCAAATTCCATTATAACAATTTCAGTCGTGCAAATTACAATAATTTAAACATATGTTCCTATTTGGAGATAAAAAATGCGCCGCGAATGCAAAGATCTGATCCATTTTAGATTACCTCTCGCGGAGATATATTTTATTCATTTTTTCTGCAATGACAAGTTGAACAAATATTCCACTAATTTATCACTGCTATGATACGAATTCGATCGCTCCATGTTACCACACATTGTTGAATACCGACCAGCAATAGTTCTTATGGCAAGTGAAGTGTGATGCAATCACGAGCACTTGATTGCTCTATGAAAACAAATCCAGTTCACTTAAATACCAGACCAGTCGCTCAATAATAATCAGGCATGAATGTAACAACAAATACGTGCACCTTGAAGCAATTCACCTCTTTCTTCAGTCTCTAGCGGTCGTACTTCTTGGACATTTTCCACATTCCTTCGCGGCTTCAAATGCGTAGATATCTGCACGAGAAAATACCATTACGCTTGATTATTAATTTATGTTTTAATTGTTGTTTTTCATTCTTCGAATGTCAATTCGTAGTTAGTGCGTAACAATTATCAATTGCTGACTTGTAATTAGGTGAACTGTACTTTTGCATGTTACCTTATTCTCTTGCTGGTTTGGTTGGAATATTTGCAATTTATGTGTAAGTTGTTATTTTTAAAATACTGCGCAGTGCACAAAATATGTTAATATGGAATATATGCACGAGAAAGAATGTAATTTCAAGAAATAAAATTGTTTTCTTGTGGATATTAGATTTAGTATTTATGATTGCTTGAAATGTTGAAATGTTATTTAGAGATTCGTAATGGCATAAAATTATTTACAATGGAAAAATTCTGTCTGGTTCTTTTTTGCAGTTTGTAAGATATATTTGCAACTTTGCGAACGTAAAGTTTACCATTCTTATTAACGCATTAATGTAATTATCATTTAGCAACGACCGAGAAGGAAGAAAATTATTTCCTGCTTTTTTTAGAATAGATAGTTTCAAATAAGAAAACGTATTTCTTGTAATATTATTCTGCAATTACATTCGCCAGTTATTTAGAAATTAATGTTGTTTGGTAATTTGTCAAGGTTTTTTTTTTGAAATACCAACCAAAGAAAATATTTTGCTTTTTCTTAGAAGATATTTCTCAAAGTTAATCAAAGTATGAAAAATTCTCTGGGTAACTTCATTTTGGTTTTACCAAAAATTAGTGATATTAATTCAAATTAAAAATTGATAATTATTGAGTTTAAAATCATTGAAAAATTACTGAACATCTTGGTGAAAAGAAAATAATAATACAACCAGTCACATATCTTATAATATTTATGAAAATTTATTATTATGCAATCAACTTTTCTAACACTTTATCAAGATTTACAATTAGAATAGAACATCACAAAAGTCTATTTTCTGGTAATTAAATACGAAAAAAGTATACAAAGTCTTCATTAAAATGGAATGATAAAATTCTTATGATTTATTTCTGATAATGAATGGGAATGATGTAAAATTGATTAGAAAAAATTCTTGCTATCAATTAACAAAATAATTTAACATTGAAAAATGTCCTTTAATTCTTTTTTGATATTCTTCAATTTTGAACAAAAAATTTATCTCGTTATCCTAATAAAATAATATTAAGAAAAATTCTAGTTGTTTTAATAATATTTTAATATAAACCAGTATAGACATGGAGTTTTTCTCATTTCGCGAACATTCGCGAGTTTTTCGCTTCAATTATACTAAAATATTTTTTGTTTTAGATGAAAACTAAAATCTGAGTGGTTCCTGATCCAATGCAGCAAAAACGTAAGACAACCAGAAAATCTTCCTATTTGCTTTGAAACTCATACGTACACATATAAAAAAATGTTTATCAAGAAATCAGTTCTAAATGCAAATTTCAATCTTATCCGAATAAGTAATCGGACTTAGCTGGTTTTCCCCCAATTTGCACTTTGCACCAATTCCGATTGCGCATCGAAAATCAGCACAGTTCTCAACATTCGTTCAGCTTACGTGGCATCTTCCAGTATCATCGACATTGCTTTACTTCCAATTTTCCAATCACACATACAATATGTTTTAAAAATAACATTTTCCGCTGATTGTCAGGAAAGGACGAAATGCAGCAATTAACGATCTAGTTACACTCGATAGAATTTCGTAGAATAATAAATTAAAGGATGTTAGGAAGTTGCTCTGATTGCCCGCAGCGCATTAGAAGGACAATCGGTATGGCTGTTTCCGGTGGCGGCGATAGATGTATATATACGATGGCCGGAAACGTATAAATTCCAATCAGTGTCGGGCGCGCTCCATTTAGACGGACCGTTAGTCGATTTCGAAGTTGGGAATTTGTGCTGCGTCCTTTTGCGCGTTGCTTCCGAACGCGAGGGAATAAACAAAATCGTCGATTTATTTGTTTATTTTTCTAATTGAAATTCGTATACATTATTAATGAGTGTCGTCAAAAGAAAATCAAGGATTAGTTATCATAGATGGTTCTAGGGTGGATGGTTATTTATTTTAATTGGTGTCAGGATAAAAATTAAGTGGATAGTAAAGTGTCTAAAAAGTATTTCCGGTCCTTGTTCTTCTAAGTTGTTGATAAATAGAAATCATACTAAATTTTTGTGGTGGATAAACGTGTGAAGCTGATTAAATAAAGAAACCAGTTGAAGAATGAATTCTTTTTATTTAAACTATTTTAAGTAGTAGATATTGAAGTACTAAGTAATAAATATATTATACTGTGACCTACTTGTAATGTTTTATTTTTAAATTATGTAACAAAGGATTTAAAAAATTTATTATTTAATTTTTGCATCAAGTGAGAAAGCTATTTGCCCAAATATCTTTTCTCTATGTTTAATACGAAACTATAGCATTTTTTAGATCTTGAAATTTTGCTGATTTGTCAAAAATACCACCATACTTTATTTTATTCAATCAAGGATTAGGTATCATTATCCTTGTTCTAGCTAGGGTTATTACTTATTATAATTGGCATCAGGATAAAGCTTGATTCGTTAGATTGACTATTTTACTTCATATTTCCAATATAGTCTGAAGTAAATTGCTTGATGAAAAACCATTGGGATTAATTTCAGATTCTTTATACAAAGATATCATGGCCAAAAACATTGGAAATGAAGAAATAAATTTTAGACAAATTAATTATTTATAATTGAAAACTTCATGTTAAATCGATCTAATGATTTCCTTTGTTTAAAACTATTTTTTGATAAAAACTACTAAAATTTGTTTGTTAAATTATTCACTTTAGATATTGCTTAATACTCTTTGCTGTTTTAATATTAACCATAAGAAAAATAATAGAACAAAAAATTGACAAAAGGCTGAGTAGATTTGTTTATTTCACAATAAAATGCGTTATTTACTTTTTACATTAAATTTTGTGTTGCCAAACATCTTTTTTCTTTGTTTAATAGGGAATTGAAAATTTTGGCATTTATTTGGCTGTAGCTTATTCAATGAAAATTTACCTTGGATATAAAGATATCTATCTTTTGCAAAACATCGATTAAAGATGTCGTTAATGTTTTATTGATAGCAATAACTTAACTGTAAGCAAGATAGCACAGCAATTTATTTGAGATTTTATGATCGTAGATATCTCTTCAGGATATCGAATTACATATCCATAAAATGGTATTAAATTTATCTTCAATACAAAATTTGTGTCATTGGAATGAGATATGTTTTTTTTGTCAAACTGTTTATACACCCATTTTTACATTGATACATAAAAATAATCCTGAACAAGTTATTAGAAACGTTTTGTTATTTCTATATTTTTGTATATTATTGAATTTAAATGAAAAATTTACTAAAATATCAAAAAGGATTACAATAACTTTTAAACTAGTAATTTTCTAAAAACTTTTTTTGCACAAATGATACATATAAAATTTTGGCAAAAAATTCTTGAGAGGAAGAATAAATGAGGTATTAAATATAAGCATAGATGATTATGTTTTAGAAAATGATACAGTTTTCTAAGGATAACAGCGACCAGATTCTTAATCCCATTGATTGAGATATTTCACGGATTAGCTTTCTGAAACCATATTTATTAGTTTTCTGTTAGTTTGTTATGTATAATTTATAGATTTATCCTTACAAGTTTTAGGCAAGTAATAAATCCTCAATTCATATCACTAGTTCATTATAAGTTTTATTACCCACTAAAGTTCAAATACAAATTCCTAAATTGATATGAGGAAAAAATCTCTTAATAAATTCGTCCTTTCTTACCCAAATAAGAATTGACTTCAAATATTTTTCATATTACCTGTTTATATAAATGACCTTTTGATATCTGCCAGAACCTTCATTTTTTTAATATATCACTTCCTTCCCAGATTTTTGAAACTTCCTATGTCTAAAAACTAAAACCTATAAGTTTCGAAGAAAACGAATGATATACCAAGTCGAAGTGAACCAGATTAGGATTGAAAGTATTCACTGCATTGATGAGTGTTAGAGTAAGCTCGATGGGAAGCCTTCCTGCCAACCACGAGGACGTCTGCGTCGAAACGGAAAAAAAAGTTTTGTCAGTGTTTTGCGCGACGGGCCGTGACACTGAATTCGGCAGGAAGAGCGCATCCTAGATTTACGGCCGCAACGGGATGCCGGGGACAAGTAGCTGGCCACCGTTGGGGGCGGCACGAACGCGTACATCCGGCGAGTGGCGCACAAATTCCTGAGACTTTCGCCGAGCAGGATGCTTTTTGCATAAGTGATATTTTACGAGAGCCCCACTTTGTTCGCGCCCGACCACTTTAAACAATATCGCTCACACTGCAGCGATTTGCTATTCCGATGAAGATGTTATCACGCTCATAAACGTGCTGCTTAACAATATGCTAAACGCCATTATGTCATGTATGAAGTAATAACATTTTTACTTTTTATTGCAAAAATGTTGTTATTTATCCTTCGAATTTACCTCTAGATTATTCTTATGGTAGACAGGATGTTAACCCTTGAATATTTAACTAACAATTTATATGAGTAATAATACTCACAATACTTATAAGATAAAGTTCCAATTGAAGTTTTAGAAAATATGTATGATATGCAAAAAGTTAGCCAAAATTTTGATCCATTCTGTTTTTAATAAAAAAGAAACAAAGTTAATGAAAACATTACAGTAATTACATGAATTATTTATCCGTTTACATCCACAAGTTCAAATTATTATTTAGTTTTCTCGATAACATTATTTAAATATTTATGATGATTTATTAGTATAACATTTTTGATAATTATTTCATAAAAATCTTAAAATATGGAAAAAATTATTGCTATTGACAAAAATCTAACAATAACAATTCAAACTGGTCAAGTTGTAACGTTTAACTTTTTTGATAAAAATATTAACTGCGAAATAAATATCAATAATTTTACTGTTTTTGCGAGCGGGTGTAATTTAAGAAGAATCAAAGTCTAAATAAATGTTGAATAAGTGGCAATTCAGTCAATGAATCCCAAGATAAATTTGTTTAAGGGAGAATTATTACAATTTGGGACAGTTTTCTTCTACATGTTTTTAAAATGAAATTTTGAGAGAGTAAATAGATTACTTTAAACAATAATTTCATGTATGTAACAAGAGAATTAAAGTTTCTCTTTATGCTTGAAACTACAAGCTACAAACTACAAAATAATTGTGGTGATTGCCAAATTTTTCTCTCACCCTTCAATCTAGGATAAACTTTCTGGAAATAATGAAACTTCTAATTCGTATACTCTTTCATTTTGTTTTTATCACATATCAAGAACTCATACTGAGATTTGCCATTCGAAGCAATTAATCGTGTGAATTGTGAGAATTACTTTTATGCCTTATTCAGCAATGCACAAATTCACCATGGCAGCAATTTGTTTATTACTAACTGCTCGAAGCATTTCTGGGTCCTGAAGTAAAAGTAAAAAAAATCGTCGAATGGAACTGGAATTGTTTCAAATTGTAACTATATATATTTGTGAATAGTCTAGAGTTAAACAATGTCGAGTGATTTTGAGGTAATATTACACTTTTCGGACGCCTTGTCTGTTTGCTGAAATTTCATAGTGGGCAAACATTCGTTGACAGGATATCGAACGACCCTTCAATATCTAGTGCGAATGCGATGATGTAGTGCACACAAATATGAAATATTTATGGGGAAATCGTGTTGTTTGCTGTCTTGTTAAAACTAATTCGATGACAACGCTTCGGGATAAATCAATTAATAATTGATATAAATTCCAGATGACGACCGCAAATGGATTTCGTTCGTGTCATGATGGTGAGTGCAGTTTTATTCGGGTGGATGGTCTTCCTGCGGGTTGAGGTCCCAAAACTTATAACTTAGGAATTCCCCCTCTTGTAAGGCAAAGTGTCACAATATCCTAGAGGAAATTCATCCCCAAGAGTAGGCAATTTCAAAGTCATTGCAATTCTAGGAGGAGGATATAAATAATTCTAATTGCTTTGCAACTTATACTCTCTTATACTTTTTACTTCCTATTTTGAGGATAATAACTCTTTGTGAAACTCGAAGAAAGTTATGTTGTTAATTTTTCCTATCGGCTTTTGAAACTTTTCAAACTGAACTCATATTCAAAGTTGAGACATTGTAGAAATAATTCTATACAACATTTTTAATTATCTTTAATGTGATATAAATTTGTACAAATTTTAATTAGAAATTTTCATTAAAATTTTCCATCATTATCACTAGCAAAAATTACAACTAAAATTAATTTTTAAAGTGGATTATCTCATATCTATACTTATCACTTGAAAATTTAGAATTTCGACAATTAATAGAAAGTATTATATTTTGTAGATTCAAGATTTAAGAATTTTCTACAAATCTTATATAAGATAAAATACAAATTGAAACAAAATCAGGACCAATTTGAAATTTTGAAATTTAGAATTTAGAACTTGGAACAACAATTAGTAGAAGTAGAAGATTAGCAAAACTTGCAATTCACGAAAATATATTAAGAATTTTGTAGTATTTTAGAATCCTGATTTTCTGAATCTTGGTCTTTCACTTATTTAAACTTGATTTATTTCAAATTATATCAAAGAAAAATAAACATCCTTAATGTATACATCAATGATCAATTTCAAAATATTTTAAATGCAATTCTGTGTAGATAAATTAATTTGCAATAATTTCAAATAACTTAACCGTTAATATTCATAATCGCAAAGTCAGGAATTTCAATTTTTGGAAATTGTTGTCCTATACTTTTCATATAAAAAATAATGAGCATAAATATGTTTGGAAAAAGTATGAGATTAAAGAATATTTCTGCCTTAATCAAAAATATATTAATCCAAATTTATTTTTTAAACTAAATTAATTTTGGGTTGTCAAACTTCGATGTTGATGCAGGAAGAAGCTGTAATGAGAAATACCAGCACATTATATCAAATATTATGTACAAACCTCCAATATGATAAACTTTTACCAATTGTTGAAAAATAGCACCTATCAACAGATAAGTTTACTACTGAAATTATTTACTACAGTATGTTTGAGATTGGACAATTGCCAAAAAAGTGTTATATTTTCTGGATAGATAATTGCAGCAAAAGCAATTGCCAAACTTTCTGAATAATAAAATCATCAAACAATGCGATTGTTACAGATCTTTTCAAAAAACTATTTGAAAAATCCATTCAAATACTACTACTACAATATCACGTGAATGCATGTATATCTCCAACAATTTCAATTTTTGTGCAAAAAATCTATTAACCCTCAATTGCCATCATCTGGCAAACAGCATACATTCACTCCAAACATTGTTCCATATAAATGGCCCAATTATAGTCCATTCGCGTGAAAAATATGTATTCCCAATAGCGATTCACATCCGTGGCACGTCCTTAAATGCAATAATAGCCGGAACGAACGAAATGTGCCATAGTCCTGCACATTGTCCCTCTTTCGAGTGTTACATAATGCCTGGGAAACATTCGAGATGTGTAGGCGAGTCGCGGATAAAATATGAACATTGCGAGTTGTCCCCGTTTGTTGAACGATGAAGAAATACGAAATGGAGGGCGCAATAAAAGTACAAAATGTTAAAATACAAGCGGTGGTAAGTTGATAGCCGGACGGACACAGAACAGAGATATAAGTAAGAGTTATTGCGGGCTGCCATAGAAATAGTGCTGCCACCCACAACCACCCCCGCTTTGCAGCCACAATGTGTGGTCACACGATGCTAGAAGATGTTAGAAGACGCTTTTTCAACCGAAATTACCCTCAGCTCTGGGAAGCACACGTTCGCCTATAGCACAATCTAATATTGTGCAGTGCCTCTCGGATATTATTCCCTGGTTTCGCTCGTTTTTTATCAATATTTATAAATTACAGTCGCCCAACCACGCGCCGCTGGCGCCATAAATAAATTTCCACTTGAATTCTTCTTGTTGAAGATATCCAGAAGGGGATGGAGCGGCTTTCTTTGCGTGCTTTTTGTTTGTTGCCCCTCAGATGTTGAAGGTTTAGGTGAAAAATATTCGATGCTTGAGGAAACTTTATTTTGCCCACTAGAAAATATTTATAGTGGTCCGTTTTATCACAATGTGTGAAACTGGCCAGAAACGGGCATGGAAAATTTGATTTTAATATGATATTCAAGAAACGATAAGAATTTATTAATAATATGGAAACTGTTCTGCATTCAAATAGTTAACAATTTCGAAAATCAGAAGAGCATTCGAAAAAGTTTGAAGATCATTTTTGTTCAGAATTTAATGGGTTTTGAAATATTTTTTCAAATATTCCATATATTGAATCTGACACTTTGTAATTAACTCGCATTGAATTTAATTAAAAAATACACTTGCAATAAAGTTTTTATGTTGCTATTTTCCTGAAGATTGATATCAACTTGCCAATTTCATTTTCAGTTCAATCAATAAAAAAATTAAACTTAAGATGTCGCGAGGACTTAACCAAAGAAAAACCGAAAATTACTTTTCAAGTCATTCAAATTATGTTTTTATTATTTTTAGCACACTTCTTAAATTCAAATTTGAAATTGAACAAAATATGAATAATCACTTGTGATAATAATGTAGCTTAGTGTTTATCATTTTTCTCCTTACGTTCTTCATATTTGCAGCTCTTATAATTGTCAAATTTTACAAATTACAGTGATTTATAAACTTATATAAAATTTAATTTATTACCATTCTATTTCCAAAATAATTTTGTTCATTTAATAGTTTTATGATGTTAAATGACAAAACTTAAATTATCCCATGATTACAAAAATATCTTCAATTTTGATACGTTTTAAGGCAACCTAGAAAATTATTTTTATTTATTAATTTTTTTATTGGAAAGGCAGAAATTATTAATAGCATTAATAGTATCAAATAAAATCCTAATTATTAGTTGCTATTTTCTAAGAATGGTACAAAAAAACAGGAACATATCTATTGGCTTTAATTTTCTCATAGATTTATAAGGAGCTTCAATTTCTTTATTAAAAGAAATCATAGATTTGAAACAGTATTTAAATTATTTTTCAAATCATATCACCTAAATTGCCAAACTAATTAGTTTTCTAGAAATATCTTCAATTTCATTTTAAGACAACTCTGAAAAATTATAGATACATAGAATTTTTGCAATTAGAAAGAAAGAAAATAACAGTGCAATGGTACAAAATGACAGGACAATTTTTTTGAGTTTATTTTCTTCTTCATGGTATGTGAAACTTCAATTTGTTTAAGAAGAAAAGAATCACTGATTTAAATAAGGATACAATTCATCAACTTGTGTATAAAATTTATTTTTGATTTTGCAATATTCAATTGCCCATTGTTTGATTTGAAAAACTTATAATAATAATTATTATACTGAGTTATTGCACTTTAACTAATATCCAAATAAACGCGTGTCTCTTAAATTATTATGAGATGTGATTGAGGTCAATGATATCTCATCACCCAGAATCCATTAAACAAACTCTTAAATTACCACTTATAAGTAAATTTATCCCCAGCAATTGCACTAACATTTCGGAAACAAAAACAAAACCAAAGTAATTGAATTATTAAATCATCCTGTCTTACCAAATCTTAATTGCCCATAAAGATCTCGGCAATATGAAAATTTCCATGTACGAAAGATCGAATCCGTCGAGGCCTAGATAAAGATAATGGCTTTCCTACATTACGAGAGGTCAGCGCGAGTGTATTCTTTCGCGGCTTAATCGCGCACGACACTAGAACCTCAGATTGAAATTGCATCAGATAACAAAAACCTAGGGAGCAAGAGAATTTCCAAACCATTCGCCACATGCACGCACGCTTGACCCTTCTGGCTTGAACCACCCCCACATTTGGGCGCTTATCTCCACTCCAGACCGGAGAAAAGTTAACCAGACCATCAGCAGGAAAAAAATCACAATAGGTGGACTTCGGGCTTTCCGGGAAATCCCCTGCAACTGGTCAATGTTTTACGGCCATTGTCGAGCCTCTCTTCCCGCATTCGGGAACAATGGACGACGGATTTCTCTATTTGCTGGCGTTATACATCCGGTGTGCTTGTTAAATTTCCGAAACAAAAATGTATCAGTGAAGAGAATGGTAAATATTTCAGCGAGTGCAAACAGTTCGTCTCAATTTCATTAAACGCTCTCGTTGGAGATGAGAGGCACTCTCAGCATCGTCAATGGGGAAGGTTGTCAGAACGACCCTTTGGATGTGAGGACTCCTCGAGAGTCTTAAAGGTTCCACGGAAAAAAGTCATTTCGACTCCCACTTGTTTCTCTCGTGTGCAATGAAAAGTAAACACTTTTTCCTCATCCGTAATTATTTCGAAACGAAGCACGCTGTTAACTCGCAATACAAATATTGATGTTTCCAAGTGGAGGCTGTTGACAAACAAATCTTCGAAGATGTCGAAGAATCGTCCCCATTCTTCAGCAGGAGAAAAACTTGCGTATAGGGTTTCTCGTTCGTTCGATCCTTCATTGCTTTGGGAAAACGTGCCAGTCATTTATGTGCCTCGTACCATTATATACACGCATTATACGGAAAAACCCTTTGACCAAAGGGACGGGATTAGGTCCCTTTACAGCTGGTGCGTTTTTCGTGCATGGGAGTCGATGCTTCTGAAGTCTGGAGTCGTTCAGGAGTTCTTTGGTAAACGTCTCTGGAGAGTGACTTGCATGCTGTGTGTCCTTTCCGGATGCTTGGTTCCACTTTTCGTACTTCATCAAGTCCTTGGTGACTTGTTTGCTCGGCATGTTTTTGAAATATTTTGTATCATGTTATTGTTGAACTGATTTTTTTATTTTTTGATTGATTGTTATTGTAATCTTCTACTGAAACTAGAATGTTTATTATCATACTAGAACATCTAAGAAAAAAACCAATTTGATCTGTAAATAAAATTAGTAAGACATTTTACGTCACAAGTGAGAAAAATGAATATCTTTTATTTTTCTTACTGAAATGGACGACAACTCCGAAATCAAATTGTTGGTTGCTATGATTTGAAATAAGTCCTACAAATGTTTGATTATTTACTGATAACAATTTACAAGTCCCTTCAGAATTGTATTAATAATTTAGGACTCTGCTGCTTTTTGCTTTTTCTTCTTCGATAAGATAAAATATCGTTTATCACACTTATTGTGCAAAATATCATTACAGACTTGTGAAATGTATACATCATCATTTGATATTTTACATTCCATGTAATTTCTGAATATCTTGTAGTTAATTGCTTTTGCCTTAGGATTCTTGGTAAAATCTTAGTTATAGTTATTAATTAATTTCACAATTTTGTTAGACAATTCAATTAGTTTTCTGACTTGTACCCAAATCTAGATTGCTAATTTTATTGTACCACTTTTTTGTTGAACTGTTTTTTCTAGCTTTTTGAATTGAACCTTTTGATTGATTATTATATTCCTCTCTCTCCTGGAAATGAAATATTTATTTTTCTTACTAGACGATATAATATTAATTACTAGAAATTGTAAATGATTTAACAATCAAAACAAAATAAGTGATACTTTGATGTTCAAGTGAACAAAATGGGATAAATGATAACAGTTTGCAAAATAATTTGGCGTTTTCTATGGTTGCAAATAAGTTAAACAAATTTGTGATAATTTACTGCTAACATTTGGGAATACACATTAGAAATTTTGGATGTTGAAACTTCTTGTTATATTGTCCCATTTTTTTTTCAGTAAAATATAATATCTTGTATCACACTAGTTAAAAATATCAGTATAAATTTTAAAATGTATTTATCACTTATTTGAAAATTTATTTTCTTCCAATTATAATATATGTTCTACTATTTCATAATTAAATTGATTTTGCTTTTGCAAATCTTTTATATAGATAAAATTTTCATTATAATCATTTTGCAATTATTCTCAGAATTATCTCATCTCAAATCATTAATTTTCTGACATGTAACAAAATGGTCCTTTAAGTTCTTTGAGTGTTCATCCTTATGACAACTTCTCATTAACATTAAATACAATTATTAATTTTAAATACTCATTATTTTAATCTAACCTTTCATTACTCTGAAAGGATCAGAAATCTGTAATTATTACTTCAACAACTTCAATTAATTAAAATCAACTTTTCACTACATTTCCTAGTAAGTACACACTTTAAAAACAAAATAAATTGTCTAAAGGGAAAACAAAACCTTTTCCAATGTAGAAATCTATTCCATTAACTGGCCGCAAGCCACAAACCAAGTTATGTAAACTTAGCTAAAGTTCAAGCGGAGAGATTCGCGCATTTGTTGTTTGTGCGTCTGAAGACAACTTCAGGTCATCTTCTGCTTCTTCTCGTTCTTCTCCTGCTCCTCCTCGACTATGTACGTGCAAATTAAATAAAATCCATCGTGGAATGCAGGCACGAACAGAAACGTTGTTGCACGTGAAGTTTACTCACTCGATTTACCTGGAGCACTTTTTCTTGTGGATGATGTTAATATACAACGTTAGCTTTGCTGCGAATGCGCGAAGATAAATAACATGGGCATTTCCTTCTTCTTGCAGAGAAGATTAACACTGTACCTGACAGGTAAACCGCTTGCAATCGAAAGGAAACGCTAGTCAGAAGCTTTTTTAAATTATAATTTAATAACATTACGTCGATTTGCTTCCAGGCTGCAAAGTTGCATAAGTGCTTTTTTGCAAAATGAGTTTTAGTAAGGTATCTGCCGTTATAAGTTTGGTGGAGATGAGAGATTAAATTTTCTTAAATTAATTAAAAACTACTGAATATAGAGGTTAATTTTCTTATTTTTTACAAAGATAAATGTTAGTCTATATATTGAAAATTCTTCTTTAAATATAGGAAAAATTTTTTATGATAACTCTATCTTATGATAACTTTATTTTTATGTCAAAATGTACAAAGAAAATTTTGTATCACAAATATATATCCTTGAAATCCTTGATATTTATTCATGTTTGCAAATAGTTCCATAAAAATTACTAAAGCTCGACTTTAAATTTTAGCATAGACTTTTTGAAGAATTTTCGTACTAAACCGTTTATAAGGAAAATGATTATTTTGAACCATCCCAAATTTAGCAAAAAAAATGTTTCATTAAAGTTAGTTTCTTTAAGTAACTCAACTCAAAATATTGCCAATTTTCATACAGAATTTTCACAAAAAGAAATCCATTCATAAAATGAAAAATTGACATGAAAATGTCCTTAAAGAAAATGCCACTATACATTTACCAATGTGAATGTAATATATATCATGCAAATTGTACCATTTGATAGTAAACGAAGCTGAAGCAGGAGTTAAAACTATGTGCAAAGCTTCAATGCAACAACCTGTTGAACGAATTCAACTAAGGCTTATGCGCTTTTCAGCACTTATTTGCCATTTATCTTTTATGCAATCGGCTGCATGGATGAACCATTCTCTACACCGCTCATCAACAATTTTCTACCATTATCCATTACTACTTGTTAAATATATAGACATTTTTCTTACCATAATTCGTAATTTTTCTTATTCATTTGCTAAATTCTATTTTCAAATCGGTAATTCTTTAAGAAAACAATTAGTATGCTTATTTTAGTACACAAATGAGTGAAATAAACATGAGTTATTTCACGTGTGATTAAACTCTCTAAACACTCACGAAATATTTGTGAATTGACAAATAATGACAAAGGAAATGATGATTTCTGGTGACATTTGTCATTAGGTATCATATCAGAATTATGATAAGAATTTTGTATATTAATTTCAGCAATTTTTCTCAAGTTCGAGAAAACTTTCTTTTCTTACTTTAAACTTCTTAAATATGGTAATTTTTGCAATTCCAATAAAATAATTTACCAATCCCTCTGCTCCAAATAGATAATCCTTGCGAATATATAAAATTGGCCAAGAAACCCTTAAACCAACAATACCGTACAAATATTGTGCAACTATTAATACCAAGTTTCGTATGTAAACGTTCTCATAAATTTGTCACACGTTATGAAATCAGGTACGCATTGAAGCGACATGAAATTTGAATAGTAGCCCTCTCTTGCTTTTGGATAATGGTTTGGTCGTGGATGTTGGTCGCTTTGGTCGGTTCGGGTTTTGTGTACTCGGGATAATATCTTTTGATGTCGGTAAATTTTGTAGAAACAAGACGGTCAGTTTACAATGGGATTAATGCGAGTTTGTCATGAATGGCGACCAGAAATTTGCATCTAAATTGCAACTTGCACTCCATAATTATAATCCGGCGCATTCGCATATAATAATAATCCGCAAGTGTGCTCAACTGTTGCACATGCATGTTTGAGTGAATGTGCATGGGGACTTCTTGCTCTGCGGAACTATTCCGCACTGCGCATTCGATTGTATAATACGATTATTGATAGCCTGCTTTGTGATTTTATTGGCATGATTCATTTATTTTTAATTGTTGCTTTGACGGCGCATTAACGGCATGTTGGAAGTACAGTAATTGAAGGTGCGGCAGTGAAGGAATTTGCGAGAAAAACACGATTTGCGTCATCAGGTTTAAACAATCTAACGACAAGCAAGTGCGTTCTACTTTGCAAATTCTTGTTTCATTTGAGAAAAGTTATTTACAGCATTTCTCATTGTTTTCTTTGATTTTTATAAATGTGTAATGAAATTATTTTCAAATATTTTATCATCTTTAATAATATACCAAAAAACTTTTAAATTTATCAAAAATCGATTATTTTCATGAACAATTTTATAAGAAATTTTTATTTTTTTTATTTTACTTTTTACATTTTTAAATTGTTAAGCAATTAATTAATGAAACGTACAAAGCCTATTAATTCCTGTAAAATCTTGTAAATTTCAATAGACCATACAACATCTCATTATCCTGATATAGAATTTACACTTTTGCTACAGAAGAAACATTTATTTCGAAAACCAGAAGAAGTCTGACAAATATCTGAGTGATTTTCGATTCAGAATATAACGCCTACAAATGTTGAGTTGTAAAACAATTTTTGTCCTTGCAATTTTTAAAATATAATTTTTTATACAAAATTATTTCCATTCCACAAGACATGGAAAATTGGAAGAATTTTCGTCCATTAAATTTTAATCGAATCGTGTATCCAAATATGAAGTTATTTGTAAAATCTTTAACCTTCTGGTTTTTAAACTATTGGTAAAAATACAATTTTGGATTTGGGAGAAGTTGTACGATTTTCTGAATTTAGTAATTCTTTAAGTAAGGTTCATTTAAATAACAATCTTGCGGAATTATCATTTGTTAAATGGAAAATCTCATCTCTAATTTATATCCTATCTTAAACCCATTCTTTTTTTAGTAATATTTCCACTTAATTATAAAATAAATTAACTGTGACGAAAAGTTTTCAAATAATAATCTACAAACAATTTTAAAAACAAAAAAATGTGATAGAAGAGTGAATCATTTTTTGTTTGATAATTTCATGTCTTCAAATGTAGAGTTATATGCTTTATGGTTTTTGAAATATTGGCAAGGATTTTTTAATTTGTAGAATTTCCTTAATTTTATAATTTAATTGTAAATTTATTTCTAATCCGTTGGAAATTAAAAATCGGAAAAATGTGATAGAAATGAGATTCATTCTCATTTGTGGATTTAATGTGGACTTATTTGTAAAATGTTTATCCTTCTGCTTCTTAAAATATTAGGAAGATTTCCATTTGAAGTTTGGAAAAACTATACTTTGAATAATAATTCCTTTATATATTTGAATAATAATCTTATTGATTTATCTATCATTATACAGAAAAAAAATGATTTTTTCTTTTCTGTATCACAGTCAAATAATTAACTAATACATTAACCAGAAATTGATAAATTTGGAAAAGTATGTATGCAAATCTCCATATCTCATTTCCAGATACCTTTAAAAAATAATCATTGAAAAAAAGTGTTATTGACTTGCACCTAATACATCGATAATTGACTGTGAAATCCTTAACCGAATTACTCAAATATAGCGTTTTCCATTATTTAATGCGAGCAAAAAAGGGTCGCTCTAAGGTTTAGCTGGTTTCGTCTTGTCAACGCTTGTCAAAGTAGGGCCTAAAGGAATGGAAGAGCGAAAAAAATGTAATATAATTTTCCCCGGGTTTTTCTCGTTCATTTAAGCGAGGTGTACGTTGCGAAAAAGAAAAGCTGTGAAAAGCGAATTGTCGACAATAGAATGCGGTTTATTCCATGCAGCGTGGAGTGGGAATGGAAGAAGAACACTTAACTCCAATTAGAATGAGGGACAAAGGAGGCACCGAAAAATAAAATTAGTGAGATTACTTCTCTTATACCTTCAATATCCGAATATCAAACCAAATAAAAAAAATAGGAAAATATGTTGTATATAAAAACTTTGAATTTGAAATTTTTTATTGATGATTCGTAAATTATCATTTTAAAAGTGAAGTATTTTTTGTAAATATTAGATTTTATTTTATATACCCTGTATGGTAAATTCTGGCAAAAGAATGAATATGCTAATTTGCAAAAGGAAAGGGAGGAAAATTCGGGTTTTTCCGCAGTTTTATTATCTGGTTTCTTAGGCGTGGATTTATCCAGTTTTCCGCATTGAGATTCCGAAAACACAGACATTTTTAGAAGATTACATTTACTTCTATTTATTTATTACCTCTTCCAAATGTATTGCATCAAAAAATTTTAATAAATGGAAACATTAAATTTTCAAATTAAAAGTTTCTCAGGTTCTCAGGTAAATTTCGAAGGATAAAACATTTAAATACTTGTTTATGGTACATTTTTATGATCATAGAATTACAATTTGTTTTATATTTTAACTTTTTATTGTAACAAATGAAGATGAACATTTACCATGTTTCATCCTTAGGACTAAATTTTTTTATCTTTGATCTAAACCGAGTCATAATTTTTTGCAACACAATCAACCTAAACTATAAAAAAGGTAAACACCATTAAAACAAAGTTTAATGCTTGTGTGTTCAAATCCATTAAACAACAACTTGTCGAAACATAAAGTTGTAAATATAAAAATTTTAATGGTTATGTCCTAGGAAGTCGTAACCAACAAATAAATTTGGCCCAGAAGGTATTAATAAATAAATGTCAAACTTGAAATTTATGAGTGAATTTGTTTGTAGCAGCATAATAATAATTAGAGCTTAATGCCATTAGCAACTTCAATGACGCATAATTGCTTTACACTACACTAATTAATTTCCATTGAAACACTTTGAAGTGCTTTTAATTATTTTGACTCCATCAAGTTCATACACAAAACGGTTTGAAATATGTTATTTAAATGATACATGGATAATAAAAAAAATGTGTGTCGTGACTGTATCAACCTCCACTAACAAATTACATTATTGTTTTTAGAGAGTTCTTTGAGCCAAGGTCATCGAAATAAGGAATTCCTTATCGTCGTATGATCAAGATCGATAAATCTTTCTGCACATACCTCTATAATAAAATCCATCTTCTTAGATGGTTTGCAATTGCAAACGCAATAAAATAAATATAATTAGCAAACAATGCCAGATAAATTTTCGTCAATGTCAGTCAGTTACTCGCACGTCGAATCATTGAATAGGTGAAATTTTCCTTCTTGTTGCAAGGATGCGTTCTGGCCTATTGTCACTGGTCGATTATCTCGAAACGACCTAAGTACACAATCGGTATTTGCCAAAGTTGGCGTGCGTCGAAGAGTTCGTGTCCTGCTTTCATCTGCATTTAAAAGACGAGCTGGGGCATGATGACTTTCACTGCTGTTGTTGGTGCTGGCACGCCATGAAGAGCATCTCCAGAGAGCCTGCGGCTTCGATGTCGTGATATGGCACATATTATCGAGCAAAGTGGCCTGGCCGAAAGACTCCTCCGACTCGGCAATAACGACCGCCGTGGAAGTCTTCGTCGAAACGCACGTTAGGCGAACAATAAAAGCCGGCCTCACGTCCCATCTTCATGCAGGAAGTAAAAACTTCCTGGCGAGGAAGATACCTCCACCTTTCTGCAACACGTGAACATTGGCCCAGCGATCCTCTCATAACATCTCGAATTGTCATGGAAATATTTATTCAGTGAAGATGGGAAAATTTAGGCTTTCGGGATAATAAGCATCTGAGTAGCTCGTTTACGTTTATTAAATCGTAACTTGACAATGTGTCAAAATGTGTCAAAATGCTTCAAATTCGCTTCGACGAAATTCCCAGTTTCGGATTTAATGAATCCAGGCGATATTTATGGAGGCAAAAGTTTTACTTTTATTTCTTTTGGTGGTTCTTTTACGTTTACTTTTATTTTTATTTCAGTCCCAGTCATTTCGAATTAATCACCTCATAAAGTATCCCTTTAGTACTCTTTTTGTTTCTATCATGTTGTTGTTGGAATCGAATTTACTTACAGCTCAAAGATCCAATGAGTACATTCGTGTGATGTGTGCGTTATCCGGTGTAATCTCTTAACCAAGTTTGCATTTCCACTTTGTGATCGAGCGTTCCATATTTTCGAAAAGCGCCAATTTATATGTATGTATACGAATACGTGCGGATATATGTATGGTAAAAGCAAAAGCAAATTCGTATTGTTGGCGCATTGCATGCATATGGCAGTATCAACATTTGGATTCGACTGACCCAGTTTGCTTTTAATGTTGATTCTTTCAATTTTCGAGTCCCTCTCGCTGCATATAGTCGGCAAACATGGCCGCGTTGCTAAATTTATTGTGTCTGTTCGACGAAAACAAGCAAGAGTCCTTTGGCGAAAACAATATTTTCATAGCATTTGAATTTCATTTCTTGAGGATATCGGATTGGAAAGTTTTGGTGCTTAATATGAAGAAAATTGATTAAAAGGTTAGTAAAAATTAATATTGATGCATGATATGACAATGATCAAAATGAAAAAGAAGTAATCTTTTATAAGATCTATGTAATAAGATTATTCAAAAATTTGGAAAAAATTACTGAATTAAATAATGAAAAACAAGCAAAAAAATGAAGTAAATCAAAGATAAGATAAAACTATAAAAGGATATAATATAACATTAACGAATTTAAACAATAATATTCAACAGGGAAATTTCTAAGAATGTATGGTAAAAGAAAGAGCACTTTTCAGAAAAACTAGTAGCATTTAAAATTAATTTTTTAAGGTGGCAAAAAAACATTAGGCAAATTTTAAATTAAGTGTAAAAGAAATATACACGATTTTAGAAAAATCTGGAGTATCTGAAAATATTTGTAACTATTGGGAAACACCTTTAAAAACAATCACGAACTTTTTTGTGATAAATGATCACCAAACTGATGAAAATAATATTAATTTACTATAAGAGAGCAGCAATAGATTCCAAAATTAGACTTCTAGAATCCAAAGAAATTGAAAATTCAAAATTAGAATACGTATTGGTATTAATTGCTCATTTAAAAATTCATTAAATTATTTAATATATGAAACAAAATTCAAATTAACTAATTGACAAAACATTACTTGCAAGAAATAAAATATTTGCAATATCAAAAGAAAAATAATAAGGATAATAAGGATTTGGATTAATGCAAATCGAACCAATTGGAAGTTTGACATTAATAATTACTTATAATTATTTTTATTATTTTTACTGTAAAGTAAATTTATGTAAAATTTGAAGATGCAATTGAATATGATCAAATCGAATGTTTCCTCCAGAATAAAATTTAGGAAATATCGTTCTCCTTTAAAATAATTTTTTGATAAACTACTTTTTTCTGATTAAAATAATATAGTTTTTAATAACAAGTTTGTTGACAAATAAACATACATTAGAATTCATGGATATGTTAAATTTTCTACTTTAATGTCATCATTTTTTGTTATAAATGATATAATTAGTAATTAATAATTAACTTGTAAGGCAATCAATCAAAATTTTAACTGCTGCTTCTGTTCTTTTTCATATTTTCTAAAAAAATTAATTAAGTCTGAAATTAAAAGCTTCAAAACATGTAAATTGATCATGATCTTACAAAATTGATTTAAAGCTTTTTTCGTTTTAAAACATTGTCCCAAAGAAAATCCCAGCTATGATTTGAATTTGAAAAAGAGAATAAGAAATATTCAATTATATTTGACAAAAACTAGAACATTGTCCAAACCAACATTAATAACAAAAACTATTTATGTAAGTTATTCATTTTGTTAAGTAATTTTATAATTTGAATTTTGTTGCAATTCCAGTATTTACATCATTTTATAAATATAATGTGAATAACTGAATCCACAATTTTCTTGCACTAAAGACCAAAGATGTCATGAGAAAGAAGTTTCTACATTATTTCGCATCAAATCATTTTCAATGCAAATTTCCTATTTATGCCAACTTTCCATACAAATCACGTGAAAAAGCGCCCATACTTTAGAATTAATATCGTGTAGACGTGATAACATCGTCGCTAATTCAAAAAAGATCGGCGCGAAGTTGTAACATTTATGCATTCTGCACCAGTCATACAAACATTTACAGTTAGCATGCGGCTGGCTGGTGGCACGAGCAAGGAGAGAAATACTGTTATCTGGAATATATCTCTTTTACATAAAGCGTGCATACGTGCATAACTACAATGCACGTCTTAGAATTTAGTACATTATAACACTTGCGAGCGCGGCATGAATGTGCAACACAAATCGGACAAAAGTTGGGATTTCAATATAATAATATCCTCGTTTCTTGTCGAGTTGCATAACGACATAATAAACCCGTTTCGGTTCAGCCAGCACGTACGGTAGTCCTCATAAAAATTCAATTATCAATTAATTTCTTGCTGGATTTGATTGACGCGCGCATTTTTCTGCACAGTCACGACTATTTTGCAATTGATAGGCGCATATGAATTTCTATGGCTGGCTGTTTATTACAACCAACAAGATTATTGATAGTTATCAGATTTTTGATGAAAAATATGTGTAGCAATGCGGATATTTCATTGAGCAAGCCGACTTCATCTTCGACAATAAATTCTTATGTAAGAACCCGTGGGGGAATTGTCAAAGCGGGCCAAATCTTTGCTGCGAAGCTAACGATTTCACGCATTCTTGAACTTTTCGCTACCTTGCCTTGATGTACACGGGTTTGGTGCTTTATGTTGCGTCCACGATTATTGCCAATATTGTAGTAATAAAACGTACTTCATACGACAAGTTGTTCATCGTTCACATCAGATTGGCTTTTCTACAATGGGCAATAAGGTAAAATGTTTTTTTTTTAAGTTTGACAAATGAATATCTTTATTAAAATAGATACATAAATTTATCTTATTGATAGATTTTAAGGGTAAACTTTTAGTTTTCTCAGCCACAAGTTTCAGGAAAATATAGTTGACCTGGTATTTAATATCGAAAATCGATTTTATTCATAATTTAATGTTTCATGTTTAAGAACAATTGTAAAAACTTTAGAAATAAGTGAAGATCTATTTCCATGGAAATTTATCTCTTAACTACAAAAGAATAACACAGACATAATGATCACAATTACTTAATCCTTTATGTATTATCTCGGAACTGGAAGTCCAATTCTAATAATTCCAACATTATTTTATAGGTAATTTAATGTACTTTCGACTGGCGTTTAGACATTTGCATAATTCCATCTAGAAATGCTATTCGTATTATCGTCAATTTAACGTAGAATAATAATTTTTTAACATTCGTTCTCCTATTTAAATGTGGTCTATTTTCTGATAACTATTGCTCAATAACCCTAGGACCTATAATAATGATATAGACATGATTTTATTGCAAATTTAATGTACTTTTAAATGAGGTATAGAAATTTGCAAAATTCCGCCGACAAATGCTATTGGTATTGTCGTCAATTTAATTAGACATAATAACCAGGTTTATGTCCATTATGTATTATCTCGGAACTGGAAGTCCAATTATAATAATTCCAACATTATTTTATAGGTAATTTAATGTACTTTCGATTGTTGTTTAGATAAATTGCAAATTGCAAATTTCCATCTTTAGCCTAAAATGATTAATTTTTATTGCCCTCGGTAAGTGGACGTTCTTAAGAATATATTTGGCGGACCGGAAAATTTCCTAATATTTTTTCAGTAATATCACTTTATTATTGAATTTTTACAGATTTTCATAATTTTTATATTTCTACAAAGAAAGCCAAAATTTCTAAAATTAATATTTTTAATCAAATTCTGTCCTTTTGTAGAAATTACATTTTAGATTATTTCACTCCATGAACAAAATGCCATGTTTACCCATGTAAGTATAAATGGTAGATGTTGATGTTGGGCAAATTATTATTCCGCCGGCCAGAGAGGCACAAACAGTTGCAGCGCGCAGAATTCTGCAATATTGTCGGCGTTCAATAGAGAAGCGTTTTAATTGCTCGACGTCGGGCGTTAATCAAATCAGGTGCATTCATGTACGCATCGTCTGCACATGATAAACAGAATGCGTTCGCGCAGCCGCACGCAAAGCACATGCAGATTATTTTGCATACTGAGTAGATAAACGTCCGGGTTGATAAGTTGTACGAGACGTCTACCCTGCCAACCAATGCGATCCTTTATTCACGCTTCCAGCCTTCGGATTTGGTAATTACAGGAGTAAGTGACTAATTAATGCAGCAAACATTAGCGCCATGCATGCTGCCATATGTCGATAATACGCGTAAACAGATTTGATAAAGGCGACTGAGAGCAAGTTATTAGTGTGTAGGATGCATCGATTAATTAAAATATGTTATCAGAAAAAAATGTGAAAGAAAGTCAGGGGTAACATTGTTTGCAAAAATTTGCAAAAAACTACAAGCATTGCAGAAAACAGTTTTCACTATAAATAAATATAAGAGAATGCAAAATCCAGAAAAAAATTCTAAACTTAACTTTATAGAAAATATAATTACATAATTAGAAACCAGTTAATTAAATAATTTCAACGATAATTTTGATGATTGTTCGATTGAATAACATGTCGATACATTTTATCCTTATAAAATTCAAGTGATGTAATATTACTTTATCAACAATTTTTAACTAAATATTTTCTTTCCTTTCAGGAATATTTTACCCAAAATAGAATATCAATCCCACATTAAAATTTTGGTGAGTACCTTTTACAATTTTTCACACAAAGTTATTATCAAACAATGATCAGTTTTGATTGATTAATTACGAACATTTTTGCAACTATATGAAATCAATGAAATAGTCCTTTTGTATGACTGGAATCTAGAATATCGAATGTTTGAACAAAAGGGGAAAGCCCTGAAAAAATTGTTTACAGATAGTACAAATAAAATACACGGTGTGTGCTTAACATCACACGATAGAAGTGAAAACGTATTTATACGAAATTCAATTTTTATAATTACCACGCAAAAACAGATTGTTTGAGTGAAAGTTTAAATCATGCCCTTTAAAATGCTTCTTTAATCGTCAAAATCGGTCAAATAGTTCTTGAGAAATATGTAAATACATTTCATATGGAATTGATTTTACATTATGAGAAAACTTGCACATGTTATTTATTCTTTCTATTATATTCGACCCTCGTGCAGTGCGCTGCGGTTGCATTCCTCGCATTCCGATCCCATTGTTCGTTGTTTACTTTGGAACTGTTTACTTGTTACTGTATCAATATTCTATTCATGGCTGCATTCCTTCGTTAAAGGGTTAAACCAATTAACTCGACTCTTTTTTTGTGGAATGGGGCAATCAAGGTCATTTGAAACGAACCAGTTCTCTTCTCACATTTTCATCAATATCTCCGAAACTAAGAATCCGATTGCATTCAAATTTTCAGGGATTGTTTATTATATATTCATGGACATATTTAGAGATTTGCAATAACGGGAATCAATTTGTTCATAAATTATTAATGTTTATAAATAAGAATAATTATTTTTTCTTAGTTCACACGCGATTTTTTCGCAAACGGCTCGGCCGNTACTTTCAATCGATTCATTTGACATAATCAAATCTAGCCCTGAATGCTACTGATAGATCATGATCTCTCTGGACCGAATTTACCCGAAAGAGCGTTTCATTCCGAGCGTTACATACCATTTCTATTCACTCCCTATAATTTTTTGCACAACGCGCACTTCAATAAAATGCGTTTGCCAAAATTTTTCGGAAATTGTAATGTTCAAAATGCAATACTTTTCAACATGTTTTGGAAGATCTACAGAAAAACTATAAAAATTATTAACAAAGTTTCGGTGTTATTATAAAATGCAATAATCTAGGAAATTTTAACTTTAAAAATTAATTTGTGCAAAAATTAATTGAAAATAAGTTGATTAAATGTGCTCATTATTCAATTTAAATATCATTGACTGAGTTTTTATAATACAACTGATAAATTCTAATTTTATTTGCAAAATTTTATTTCTTCGGCAAATACTTCTTCATATATGTATAAAATATAATGAATATAATTTCATTTCAATTTCATTTCATCCAAAGTACCTGCACCCAAAAACTTAACTAAGAATATGGCAACAATCCTGATAATTAGTGCAACATATTCCTTTTTTGTCTTCCAACTAGGAAGTATTTCTTCTTGTTAGTCAAATAACATTTCCTTAATACTTCTGCGTACAATTGAGAACATAAATAATAGACATGTGCATCACTTGCATAAGATATCTATGAATGCATTCACATGGAGAATTTATAATTGAACCACCACACAACATATACAATCAACATCAAAACCTTTTGAAACGTTTTCACGTAGTCAACATGCGGTAAAAAAGGCCGCATGCACTCCGTGTCACAACATGCTACGTGTCGTGTATTTCAAGCGTATAGAGAAACATAAACCCAGTCTCGGTCTGATGTAACAAGCAATAAGAATACTAAAAAAAATATGTAACAAGCGAGACGTTTGTCGAGACCGACAGTGACTCTCTGTCTGTAATATGATACAAATTCCGCGGATGCTTCCTTTGGCATATTCGGAAACGCTCAGATAGTTGGCTCAACCACTGGGAATTGTTTGTGCGTCCTCAAAGGATGAAGTGCATTGCTGTCATTAATTATTTAGATTCTCTATATGTCATGGTTGTATCCTGCAGGTTAGAGGAATAATATGTCTCGGTTATTGAGACAAACTCAAACTCAAACTAAATTCAAACTTATAGTTAGTATATTTCTGAATGCATATTTAAATAGTTAATATAAATTTCCTATGGTGTAATAGAAAAATATGATTCATTATTTGTTTTAAATTTATTAAAAAAAATTAATATATGTTTTGTCGAGTGTTTGGTTTCTAACGTGCCTAATTATTCTGGAAGTTTTCAGTTAAAAAAAAACGATCTCCAACTTTCTACAAATTTTATTAAACGACAAATATTTCAAAAAATTTTTCTGCTAATAAATTATATATTAATTTTCATATCAATATAAATGTTATCTCAGTTATTGGCTCAAAATATAAGTAAATCCAAACTTTTAGTTCTCGTATCTTGTATCTTTGTTCATATCTTAAATTATTCCATATTTCTTAGATTATAAAAAAATATATAATTCTCTAGTTGATTGGGATTTATTTTTAAATAAGGTTAATAAGGTTTTTGCTGAGCTTTCACCTCTGAGGTTGCAAATAATTTTCAAGGTTCAATTCAGGCAAAAATATACTTTACTTTCGAGTTGCACACAAAATTTAAAACAATATTTCTTAAAAATTTGGTGCAGATAAATTAAATTTGCCTATCTACTTCTCATTTTTCTTATCTGTATAAATTGCACATAAAGAATAAAATAACTCATTACTTGACAATTTCAAGGGATGGTAATTTCTACAAATTCTATCAAATTTAAATCAGGGTAATTTTAATTATAATGCATAATTTACCTACAGGACATTAATTTTGCAGAAAAGTTTGATCTTATACACTTATTTAAACCTTAACATAGGACTAGATTATCCATATACTTTTGTATACTTTATGTTACCATTAAATTTGCATAAAATGTCAAAATTATGAAGATTACAAATATTTGGCACGTTATAACTATCAGCTAATTTGCTCCTAGTATCAAAATTAAAACAAAAAAAAACAATTTATACTGATTTTGAACATATGTTTTTTACACAAAACTATTTTCTAACCCCAGAAAAGTTTTCTTTAAATTATGGAAAACTTTATAGAAATAATAATATGGAATGAATATCACATTTCATTAATCTATTATAAGATTGTTAGAATGTTAATTTTTTTGCAATCAATTATCCTCGAAAATCGAAGCTGATTGATTCATTCAAATTTTATGGTATGATAAACATTGATAAACAATGGCAATTTCAATAGTAAATATAAGAAACTTTAAGTAAATTTTTACAATATTAAGTAAATAGTTTTTTGTTTTGAAGTTTACAGCAGCAATTATTTATTGCATTGCTTAACTACTTTAACCTAATTGCAATCATAAGTCAATTATGTTCCAATTGAAACTTAAAAAATTTAAATGTTGTTCGATACGAAAATTTATTATTAAAAGTGAAATAATTGCAATTAATTTTCATATTGAAATTTTGAATTTTGAATTTTGAAATCAAATAATCTTTCCTCTGATTAGGAAGCAAATTTTAAAAATTATCTGTAAATTTTTATTCTTTCAATACCCTTCGATTTTTGCCTCTTATACGATCAATAAGAAAATCATTTAGATAGTAATCAAAACGAAATTAACACTCACCATAAGATATCAGAAAGCCCACCACAATATTCGTCGATTAACAATTTCTTTATGTATTTTTTTCGCTTATCCTTAGCCAATATATTGAACAGAGTAGGTACTATCGTATATTGATTACACGTCTCGATATCTGGACATCGAACTAATAGAAAATGAGAGATCCCCTTTTTGATCATCGCTGGATTATCCCTTTCTCCCGACACTCGCGCTGAATAGCCCATATTAATAACGCTCCTTTTTATCGCACGAAATTCGGGCTTTACGCTTTCAATAACAGGAATATTGGTTAAATATAAAAGGATATGAAGCCGAAAATAAATTGGCTATAGAAATTCCATTCGAGCGGATTTCCTTCCGCCTTAGGGCGCGGTCAGACTTGCTGCATGTGCCGACGTTAGAAAAACGCATGAAGCCAACTTTCTTAACATTTAAATGGACGCGGCCACACTGGACTGCATTTTCGGCCCTTGCAGTCG
>JARJDZ010001859.1:0-24953 GCA_030264555.1 Aleochara sp. GC000083
AAAAAAAACAAAATGGCAGGCAGTTGTTTATTGTTGGCGTCTATCGGAAGCTTTTGTTTATTTCATGAAGGTTTGTTTATACGACGCAGGCCACTGGGGGCGCCACCTTCCAGTCATTTTTAATCAACCTTGATATTAAAGAAAAATTGTTTAACTGTTACGCTCCAGGTAAAGCAATTTGTCAAGTGAATTTAAATTATACAATTCCGAAATTTTAGAAGTAAGCTGCTGCAGTACTCCATTGCCCTTGCAGCTGATATGTGTGATACAATAAGAAAAGCATAATAGTCAGAGAGGAATACCTTGAAAGAGAAGATGATGTTGATTCATCTGATCTAGGAGAATGTGGACTGCTTCCATGTCAGCTGAAGAAGAGCCATACATCACTTCCAGTGATCACTGCATATGCAATCCTGTGGAATCACAAGTGTATCAGTCCAAATCCTCAGCATAAAATTCTAAAACGAGAAAAATAATTACATTAACCCATAAAGATCCCAACAAGACCTATTGATTCTAATACAAGAACAATGAATAAATATTTGTACATTGACTGCATTTAATGATTAAATTGACTATACAATACCCTTGTGTTTATAGTAATGATTTATTAACACAACACCATGAGAAGTTGAGGCAGGACCTTCCATCATTTTACTATTGCAGATATCAATTGCTGCTCTAATTCTTCAAATTTACAGGGAAAACCATAGCACTGAAACAACAATACACAACACTGAAATATTACATTAATTGTTATTATAGCAATGAATGTGGTATGTAATACCATTAGTATATGGCAAGGGCTTGCACCATTCGTTGTTCACTTCATTTCAATTCATGTACATGCACTTATATGTGTGCATACAATAAGACAATACTGCGGGCCTGCTCCCCGTTCACGGAACTAGTTATGAAAAACTTAAAAATTCTGGAATTATATTAGTAATAGACTTTATCTCTGGCACTACCAAAAAATTATTGCCATAATAACTAAGGTTATGGTCTGCTACTGATCTACTTCAAGGCTTGTGCTAATATAGGCAACCAACTACGCTTACAGTGTGTTGCCTAAAACAAATATGCAAAAATATTTTGCAAAATTACATTTACTGCTTAGAAATAGGTTTGGCTTAAATAGTTATTGTTACCGATAATACACTTTATTAATATAGATTGTCAAGCAATTATGTGCATAAGCATCAGCCAAAGTATTGCGAATGATCTGAAAGTTTTAGTGATTTCTTTTATTTTAAACTTAAATAACTTTCAATCCGCGCAATAATATCACCATCGAATATAGATGTATATTTCGCGAGATGAAAAGAAGATATGTATAAATAACTTAGTAGAAACTATATGTATAATTGATTTATATTGTCGAAGAGAAGTTATATATCATGGATTAAATTATTGCAAATGTAACTACGATTGTAACAACAAATACAAAAACCAGAAGTTATACATTATATGATGGGATTATATGTTGAAAAGTTACAGCTCTTCTCATTTCCGTTGCTTTTAATGTGATGCAAATGTACAAGATAAAATATTTCATTAAAAAGATGAAAAATTGCACGAATCAATTTACCGAAAATACTTCAAAATATGAGCTCAACATAGCTGTACGCAATTACCATAATATACAATTATAATTAGAACCTATTTGAAGATGATTAATACGAAAACCGGGATAGAGTAATTAATATGCATTAGAAAGCATTTTTTTCGCCGTAGCCAAAAATCAAGCTGGGCCGACTAAACTAGGCTAAAAGTGGAATGATTGAATTAAAAGCGTATTTGTAAACGTCCCGTAATCAATTTTCGTTTCGTGTGCATTCCCAGCGCTGGCATTAATAACCAGTGCGCTCTGCACGTTTCCCGAACCGAAAGATAACAAATCAAAACGTCACGTTTGGAGCGGAATTATAGAAGTAGGAATATGTTAATCGAGGCAGGTAGCTCCGGCGCATTATTGGCCCAACACTTCTCGTCCTCGTCGCCGGAAAAGCGCCCGAAACGGCCGAAATCGGGCGCATGATGCGCGATGAAAAATCGCCGGCGATTTGTAACAATCACCGGGCCATTTCGAAAACGCGTCCGATTCCACATGTGCGATAATTACAAGCGCGCTCCTTCGAACGCTCTGGTCCATCAGCAGCGACCGAAGAGACGCACCACGTTAATTGATTTCGAGCGGCAGTGGGCATCTTCGCCGAGGAGAAAAATGGGAGCGCGCCCGAGCATCGCGCCCAAATTGATTTCCGCGCCAGGCGCGCATCCTCGAAATGCAAGAGACCGCCCGACGCGACGCCGGGGTGGACCGCTCGCGGCCGTCGGCGTCGCGATAATTTACGAGCCGTTTTGGACGAAAAGTGTTACAATTTACAAATTGCCGGCGATTAGTCAACGCTGCCGGATCGCTTCGTTGCTCGCACGTCGCGACCGCAAGTCCGAGCATCCGAGCAACAATGGTCGATGAGAGAGGACGAATTTGGGGCTCGTGTGGACCACCTCGCCAGACGACACCCACCAACGATCGCTCACGGAGGAGCGGCGCACTAGGTGCTAATTTACAACCATCGAGGATGGGACTGCACACACGTTGATGCACTTTGTGTGAAATTGACTGATGACCACTTCGGCGCGGCTCTCCATCCTGCGGAGCGCACAATGTAGCAGGAAATAAAGCCGGCATGGGACGAAGTCGCGGTCTCGTATGGCGAGCCGCAGCAAGTGAAATCCGAGCTGGCGCGTTTTGCGGGCGAAACGATGGTTTCTGCGTATTTCGACTTCTTGAAAGTCGCGCAATAAAGCGCGCTTATTATTAACTCGGCGGCGCGTCGAGCCAACGCCGATGCAAAACGCTGCTGCAATTGTCGGATGGGATCGACGACGTAATTGACGGCTGGTGCCCCATGGCTGGCCGATGTCCCCGCGTCCCGGATTGTTGCCCATTGGGCACCAAGAACTAGGTGAGCGGCGAACGCGCGAAAAGCGCAGGCGATGAATGTGGCAAAACTTTTAACGGCGCTTCCAGGAACGCTCGAATGGCGCAGCGCGAACGGTAATGAATTACGTAACAAAACTATATTTTATTTGCAAGTATTGCTCATTGCGCTGCCTTGTAATTTCGCATTCGGTCGCTGCCATCCGCCGACAGCGCCGCCGAACACCCCGATTTTAATTGTATGTAATTCCTTTGTCTACGCAACGACGCTTGACTTATTGGCCGTTATATCACGCATCGCAATCCGCGACTGACAGGAGCGCGCGAATCCGGCGATGATTTGTGTCCAATTGCCGATGCAAACGCGCCCGATTCGAATGCAACGCAAATATTCCTCGGCGGGTCGTAAAAAGCCAACGCTGATATTCCGTTCGCCATTGTCGCCTATTTGCAACGCTTTATGTCATCATTCACGTGCGCAATTAATGATTGGAATGAAATCGTTGCGAAGTCATAATATAAGTAAATAGAAGACATTTTCGTTTTCATTTCCATTCGCGCACTTTTTTACGACGTCTTGGCTTATGCCATCGTAATGTGTCGATTGTTGCTTTCGGTTTTAGATCATTGTTTCATAGGATTGATATTTAAGTGCGAAACAATATATGACAGTACTAACTCGGCAAGGATAAATTTATTTCTTAAACAGACATTATGAATATACTCGTTTTTAACTTGGAACATAATTTGCAGATGCTTTGCAGATTTTGCAAATACATTTTGCAAATGAAGATAGAGCTTCAACTTTTTCGAAACTATCCAGTAATTTGCAACATATGGTCCTTGAAATTGCAAATAATTTGTTTCAATAGTTTTGCAAAGGAAATAGATCACTTTTCATTAAATTCATACGAATCTGTTTTTTCGATTCTATCTCATTAATAATAATTTAGTATAATTTAGTAAGAAAATGTCAAAAATCCTTTTCTATTTTCTTTGACAAACAATTTTTCCAAGGTAATTTAAATTTCATCCAAGAAATGTATTTTAAGGATAAATTTATAAGAAAATTTGTCAGCCTACAAAACGACGAATGGGACAATTTTGGATCTGATCATTTTACGAGTAAAATTACCAAAAATAAAGAATTTTATTTAGTTAAAACACAAACCAGGAAACAAGTCTGATAGATAATTTAATTAATAAAAGAAAGTTCATTTAGAAAGAAATTCAATTATATGCAATCAGAATTTTGCAAATTGCCTAAAATATTTGCAATGTTATCAGGGGTATAACAGGTAAATAAAATTTTATGTTAGAACTAATTTAATTCGAGTTTAAAGTGACAAAAACCTCAAAACGTGGGAATCTTACATATAAATTAAATTATCCTTAGCCGACGGAAGTTGGAAGTTGGAATTCAAACAGTACCAACAATAATTTTAAAATTTGCTATCAATTTTGCAAATAAACTAAGAATTCAAATTTCAAGAAGTCTGTTGTTGAAACTTGAGAATTTGAGAATTATAAAATCATCCTGAAGATAGTTTTTAATTAATATTTTTTTTGGCATTTGCATCATTCATTGTTTTGGCGCTAGATTTCGAAAAAGTTTAGAAAGTTCAACTTTCAGTTCAACTTTGATTCAGAAATCTAATTAAGACATCTACTTAATATAATGATAATTAGTAAAGTGAGTATGAAAAATGTTTTGTCAATTAACTCATTTATATTCCAGAAAGAAGTAAATTGCACCATTCTAATCCAGCTAGCAATTATCATATCAAGTATTTGTTCATTGTTAGCAAACTCGGATTTTAGAAATGATGAAAAACACAGCATTCGCTATTGATCTCTTTAAAACGAAATAAAATCCCCGGCAGTTCTAAAAGCTAGTTCTAAAAGCCAATTACATGAGTATATTGGTCATAAAATTGTCTATAAATTTGAGTACAACACTAAACATTCCCGAAGATAGTACAAGGCTGAATGCAGAAATAACAAACTATTGATTTTCCATTACATCGACGTTGGAAACGCAAAAATGGCCTCACAATGCGCCGTTGATTCATTAAAATAATTACATCACTACGTGCCGAATCTATTAATTAATACGATTTTCGCATTCCGGAAATTGGCAAATGTCGACGAAATGGAGGCTGTCACAGCGCAACAAAACAACTTCATTTCAGATACGAGGCAAAACTTATTAAAAGCTCGACGATTCGCACCTTCTGCGAATGTGACAATATCAATGTCTCAGAAGATGTTTACCGAACATTTTGCAAACCCTTTTGCGAGTCAATGTGGGAGTGTTGACGGACAGATCAATATTTTGATGTAACCAATCTGTATCCCATGAAGCAGGCGATAATCCCCCGAGCTAATCCAAATGCCAATTAAAGTTTCTAATAGCATTTTTTCCCTCGGTTCGTCCGGGTCACTTTCCTAGGAATGGAGTGCTTCGATGGAGGAAGATGTCTCCAGTTGTCATCCCCGGGGCGCAAAGCTTCAGCTTAGTGTCAGCAAAACGGCGATTGACTTTTTCAAATCCGCAATGCGCAAATCGGCCGAATATGCGATGTGCAGCGAAGCATCTCTATGAAGAGTGCAAACAAACATAAATACAAAATGGTATGCATGGCTTTTTAGGCAGGTCCCAAAAAGTTCAATGGCGGATTAGACGCACCAGCAGTATGTGGTGTGTGTTTCGCAAATGGGATTTGCGAGCTTAGCTCCTTCGACGAGATGTCAAAATACGCGCGACATACCTGGAAGGCCTCGTACCATGAATGGGTTTCTATTTCGCACTTGCCACTAATCCGATGCTTGGGCATTATGTTGGTGATAGAGACTTGGTGCACAATGCGCCTTCATTATCGCTCGCCAAGCTGAGTCAGCCACAACTTGCCAACATCCGGAAAGCGCGTTCGAAACGTGCCGAACGGTTTCGCTGGGAAGCTTGCGAAAACAAACACGCGTAAGTGCTCCTTGTTCGTTTTTAGTGCGCTTCCTGCGAACCGCCAACCGAAAACAAAGACCCGAGCGCGGGCCGCATCGCCGAAGGTAGGTCCTGGTGCGAAATTTCGCCGAGGGTACCACTGAAGGCGGCGGCGAGGATGGTGTCCACCGTGGCGCGCGTCGAGTTCATTAAAAAAATAAATGAGTGTGACGCTGAAAAAATCACGTCGGCGCGCTCAGCGCGTTTCGACGCGCTTCGCGGGATGCAGATCGGGCGTACGAAGTTATTATTTAATTTCCACTGGCGCGTTCGATGTTTGCGTGCCATTAATTGCGAGCGCGCCGATTACGCGCGCGGTAAACGATGTAAGTGCGAGCGACCCCCTCGAGCGCATTCAAATGCAATTTCACGACGAGCAGCTGACGACGGAAGATCTGCACCCAGTGCACCCGGATGACGAACGCGCCGAAACACGAACAAGGAAGCCGTAAAACGATGAATGGCGGCGTGCAAGAAATCGCATAGATAATTCGGCGGAACAATCTTTGTCTGCAAACCGTTTTTCACGCTGTTCAAGGCGACAAGCGTCTTGCAGCCCCGCACGGTCCCATGGACCACACCACCACACACCTTCAAAACCCACCATCATCAACCATACCCAAGAAACCACACACTCATTAGCCCCGATGCCCTGAGCTAATGAGTGGCTTACCATCAATCAGCTATTTAGTAATTTGCACATCGGGTTGGATTCGCGAATCAATGGCGGCCAAACGGGAAAACTCCCGACCGACCATTAGGACTGAGAACATGGTTGCTTTCCGTGCACGCACGGTGGCCCCAACGAATCCATCCAACTTCGTCGATTCACATGTATAAATCCACATTGTAAACGCTAGAATGGATGATCCTGGCGGGCGCAGGGTGGCCGTGTGACATCCGTGCTAATCGCAGCCATTGAAAGCGCCGTGCGAGCCTGAAAGCCTGAAAGGACCGAAGGGAGCAGAGCGCGGCAACAGCCGCACCGAAATGCACGCCGAATTAGGACGGAAAATGCGGCGTGAAGCGTGCAAGCGTTCTGTAAACGGCGACACCACGTAAGGCTGGTGGTGTGTTTGTTGTTCGGGGGGTCGCCACATCAAAATTCTGCTAGAAAATTCGGGCCGAGCAGCTGAACACGGGATGCGTTTCGTCAATGGCCGCCGCCATCCCTCTCGCCATTCCCGACGAGATCCCGGCATTTTGTTGTTTGCCCAGGCAGCTCGAAGACCTGGTGCTCCCCAGCCGCAACCACCCCTGGAACGGGGTTTAGGGGTGGCTGCTAATGCAAATACGCCACGGTCGCATTGATTCTTCACGTGATAGTTAGCGAGCGTTCGTTCCGGACACACTGCTATTAGAGAGCGGCCATTGTGGCGCGCAGAGGAAGTGCCCGAATGAGCTGGGAAATCTCTTTCGATACTCCTCGTTAGCTGTAACTAACAGCACCCAGACTAATTTCGGTATAATGCTTCGTTTTATGCATTTCGTTCGAGCTGTTAATGATCGTCGATGCAGTCTTAATTGAATTCGCTTCCGGTTACCACGTGGGGCTGCGGTACAGGTACCACCAGGTGAGCAAATCTGGGACCTGACTTCCGATCCATGGTCCAAGTAGAGACCATGTATCTGAAGTTGCTCTTCTCGCATAATTTGATAGATAGATCAGATAGCAATTTGGAATCGCGAAGGTGCTTACTTGAAGGTATCCAGCATGGTTCCAGGTTCCATGGTGCTATGGATCATTTCCGGTAAGCGCGATGAAGCCGTTTTGTGTGTGGCATCCACGCAGTCTGCATAACCATGTTTTATAATTTAATCAAATGTTAAACTGGTGTTTAGCTGCTGGTAATTGCTGGTTGGGGCACACCCGGAGTGCGTGCGTGGTATTCCTACCTGCACGTAATCACTACCTGTCCAACCGATGTTTAACAAGACATTGTTTTACGTTTTGCAAATCGCGCGCCGGCGAAAATGGCGACGCATTTCCGGATGCTGGAACCACCGGGAGTTGCCTTATTTGGTACGTCGACCATAAATCATCGCCGGGCTTTGTTCGATGATGCAGGGTGATGTGTGGCTGAATCCGGAGGCAACCCTTCGCAAAACTCATATGTAACGAATTTATGTATATGGGGTACCTTCTGGTTGCGCGGGCATGGTTCAAAGGGTGCGCGCCCCATTTGCGAATTGAATGAGCTTTGGGGGCTTCATTTGCGCTGGATTGTTATTGGCAGAGCGCTATTTCAACCACCCAACATATCGCGCTGGGTGTTCGCCGTATTTGAAGTCGACGGGGACAATTCGACAATGCCGGGGCCAAGTGCGTCGACACGGGAGCCGCTGCACATGAATGCCACCGGTATTGTGCCGAGGTATTGTCCCGGAGTCATTTAGTCGAAATGTTCGAAAAATATATCAAACACGCCTGTCAACAGTTACGATGGGAGGCGCACATCCATCTCGCCCATGGGTGAAGGATCGCTTCCGAGGGTCTAGGTAGGTGATGCCCGACCATCAATGGTACTCGATGGTACCACCAGGTCGTCTTCGTGGATGGTGGAGGTTGCCAGGGACTCCGACGCACGGAACGAGTTGACAGTCTTGCACAACTGAAATGAGTCGTCGGGCTGCTGGTGCGAAACCCAGCGAGAAAAACGTACGACAATGTCCCATTGTTGCGCACAATGGTTTCGTACTAAGTGCGTGCCTCCGTGGGGGGTCAAACCGCACTCGCAGGCCGGATCAACCGTTGGGAGGTCTATTAGCTGATTAGCTCATTTGCAAACCGCCGCCGCCCATCAGCACCCATAAGGGGGCACCATCTCCCCAAAAGCGAAAGGGTGCGCGTTTCGGCACTTGCCAAATTCAGTAGACATTAGCGGATCGTGTTTGCATTTACGGCCAGCGTTCTTGACACGATTGCACGAGCTGTAAGCACATAATCATAATCTATTAAGTCGGTTCGATGCGCGCGCACATGCACGCCGCTTAAACATAGTCGTTGAGGATGATTTGCACATGATGCACGATACTTAGCGACCAGGGTGCATTTACAGCCGGCCATTAATACAGTAGTCGCTGCAGCGAAGCGAGCTGAAGAAGCGACTTCTTCGGTGCGAGATGCTGCACGCAGAGACGCCATTCTATGTAATTACGGCGCGCATCCTTCGCCACGTCGTGACGCTGTGCCACTTCGAGCCGCGGTCGTGCTCCTTCTATTTTGCTAAAGTCAAAAGTGGCTCGCATCGGTTGCGAAACGCGCCGGAAAATCTAATGCCGAAAGAGCAGCTTTCACGGAGCGCGTTGTGTGTTCCATTGTGCGCGCCGTTTATTAGCTTCAGACTTATTAGTAGCGTGCTTTTCATGGCGGCGATGATGGGCCGAACAATGAGGGCGAACCATTGGGGCTTCCGTTTTGCCCCAGATGGGAACGGTTCAATTCGATCCGAGATCGATCTGAGATGCTGTCTTGATGAATGGGCAATGGATGATCGATTTACTGTTCTACACTTCAGTTGATTTGACCAATTCCAACAGTGCTACAAGTTCCCACAAACTTCTCGATGAGGTATCTCAAAAAGTTTGGGAAATTAGTTGGGGGAGCACCTAACTCCATTTTTGGGCACATTCTTTAAGGTGCTACAAATGAGGAATTGCGACGTTTGAAGTTACTTGAAATTATCTATTAGGATCAATTTTTCCTCCATGTTAGCCAAAATTCTTATAAAGATAATGGGAGATCAGGTGACCCATGAATTTCAAATCAAGTGACTACCTTCAGGATTCACTTACCCAGAAGTTCCAGACTAATGATTAGTTAACCAAAAATGTACCACTTTGAAACGATCCTTGATGTATCCTGTTGAACCCTAAATAAAAAAAACTCGAAACAAACTAAAACCTCTGAATTTTGGTAAAATTCAAAATTGAAACAATACTTTCGTTACCAAAGGTCAAGTCTTGTATTGTAGGGTTTCAATGATCCCATTTCTTCAGATTACGTGTAAAGAATACGTATTTCAATTCAAATACCTGCCCACCCGCATAAACCATGAAAAAGAAGGTTGTAAAAGTCAAAATTCCATTGAGGTACACATGTACCTCATAAAAAGGACAGGAACCGCAACATAAAAGCTCAAAATTGTGCAGTCGATACAATGAATGCGAAACCAAAACAAGATTACACACAGTTACACGATCCTCTTGCATCGCCAACAAGAACCCATCCGAAAGATGGACTTGTTATTTCATGATCTCCTCCGGTGTGGTTAACCAGGATAAAAATTTGCAGGTACCCACAAATCAAACGCGCCGTTTTCAATGGCGACCGAGGAACCCACTCCAGCAAACAACACAAACACAATATGTTTAAGATATGTTTTCTTTATTATTCACAATGAAAAATAAATTTATAAATACTTATTGCCTACTCAGATTTCCTTCCCCACCTCTCTCTATTCGCGAAATTCTGCAGTGCGCGCTATATACATACAATCGCCGATACCGGAAACAAACTGATTTGAGAGTAAAGCATGCCCTCGTGGCATTAGATTGCATTCTGCTCCAAATATCATCTAAGTAATAATTTAAATATACATCTATGAAGTATCTGAATAATGGGGCTTAAAGGTCGGAGCCGTGGCGAGCCTTCTCCCAGGATATTGCTTCCTCCGTCGTGGCAGGAGGTCGGCCATGGCTTTCGTAGACCCGGCTGGTGCACATCTCCATCGCGCCGAAGTACGGATATCCGGACTTGGCTTCGGTGGGCGAATGGGCGCTGTAGTGCCCACCAGCGGCGAAAAGGCTGCAATGAGAAGAACGAACATTCGGGTTAGTCACGGCCACCAAGCCACAAGGAAATCTCATGGGACACAACAAATGCCTAAATAAATGTAACTAGAGAGAGTGGTCCCATACTTGGAGGTACCAGCTTCACACGACTGATGCCCAAATGGGAGAGTTTATGCATTTGGAGGCAGCAATCGATCAGTGGCATGCAGAAAAACGAAATGAAATAATCACTTGACCATTAAAACGAATGCGCAAATGACTGATTGCAATATGGGTTATTAACACAGAGCGTTCGATTCTAATTAGCTGGAATGCTCGGGCAGCGCGAACGCAATCTTTTCTTTTCCATGCGCGCGCACGCAATTACGTGTGTTTTCAATTTTCGGAACGCCGCACCGGCGACGGAAAGAAAGCGCGGCGGCAGTGGCGGCGGAGGCCCGCCGGAAAAAAACCAAATTGAAAACCTACCTGTAGTTCTCGTGCCATGTCGAAGCGATTGGTTCCGGCTTTTTTTGGCCGCCGGCGTGCACGCCGTGGTGCGCCCAGAGATTCGTCGACGCGCTGCCGATGGACGCGACCGGCTGCGGCGCCGGTGGCGAGCCGCTGTGCTGGTGGTTCGGGCTCATCTGGTAGCCGAAGTTCTGCTCCATGGCGGGAGCGCCCCCGGAAGGGTTGTACGCCGGGTAGAGTCCAGCGGTGAGGTTCGGCACGCCGGCGGAGGTGGCGAGGCTCTGGCTGGCACCTGGTGCCGGGGTCGGGGTGCTGGTCGGCGAGAGCTGGTGCGCCGAGGAAGCGACCGCCAAGCTGGAGGAGAGGGCACTGCACGCGTAGGACTGCTGGGCCCAGGATTGATTGAAGCCGCCTACATTGTCGCTGTAGTGTTGTTGAACGGCGGGGAAGCTCTGAAGTGACATGGTGTTGAAAGGGTTCAACTGCTGGGAGTTGAGCTGCTTGCGTAGACGGGCCCGTCGGTTCGAGAACCACACCTGGACGCGCGCCTCCGTGAGTTTGGTCTTCTGGGCGAGCTCCTCGCGGGTGTAGACGTCGGGGTATTGGGTGCGGGCGAAGGCGCGCTCCAGGGCTTCCAACTGCTCGCTGGTGAAGGTGGTGCGCGAGCGACGTTGCTTGCGTTTCAATGGGATACCAGGTTCTGATTCCGTATCCGAGTCATCGTCACAGGATGATGTTGGACCTGTACCCAAAAGGAACATGTGCTATTTGTTACGAATTTGAATCCTGGGTTTGAGGTGTCCCGTTTCTATGAATGGCTCAATGCCACCATATTGATGGTAGGCCACAAATTACACTACCAGTAAGATATTTGCTTCGTGATCGTGGAACGAGCACGCAACTCTAATTAAATCACCGCGGAGGGAAACAGTAGCCATGTGCAACGATTAATGAAGGCATGCAAGGTAGTAATCTTACCTAGGATACCATCAATTGAGTGATTTTTCCGATCCATTGAATCCTCTTTGCGTCCGCCGCGCAGCAGCCGGCCGATGGAGCTCACCGACGGAACGGAATTCTTATCGCAGACTCCTTCCTGCGGACAAAGCAACACACCTCCACGTCAAACCCGCGTCCAGGATAGCGCGTGTGTAATCATCCTGCATACCTTAATCAGTTTATCTCGAATTTCCCACGCGAAAATGCCCGGGTTCTGCTGCTTCATGAGCTCGATGCGCTTCTCCACCTCGGCGGTGGCGACGCGCGGCTTGCTGCCCCCAATCACCCCGGGTCGAATGCTTCCGGTCTCCTGGTACCTGTTCAGGATCTTGGAGACGCAGCCGTGGGATACCCGCAACTGCCGGGAGATCACACAGGGCCGAATACCGGCGCCGGCCATTTCGACAATCTTCAGGCGGATGTGGTTCGGTAGCGGACGTCCGTTGATGAACACCCCGCCCAACTGATTGACCCTACCTTGACCTGCAAATAGAGAGACCGCCCCAATCAGAAGACCGTTCGATATAAAATTGATTAATTTTGAAGATGGCCTAGGGGCAATCAACGACGTGGAAATATGACTTGGATTGATCGATCAAAACGTGCGGAGGGGAGGGATCCAGAAGGTATGCCCCACGCCGGCAAGTTTGAATGCCTCGGGAATAATGGACCAACAATGCGAAAACCATTTCATTCGATTCTAATACGGGCTCGATGTGTGTATACCCCGGGCTGAATGCGTGCGGCGGGCTAGCGCTCGATTGTCCGGTAGGAATCAATTGACCATAATGAATGCTCAATTGGGTGTGAACAGACCACCCTCGGGTATGCCTTCGGATGGGCGCTTTTCACTCCGGCGTCTTCCTTCTTTTGCCTGTGCTCTCGACGCGCATCTCCAAAACAACATTGCATGCATAAATTGGCTTACGGCTGACAACGATTGAGGCTTGTTGAACAAAGCTGGTACGGCATGCATTAGACACAGAAAACACGGGCAACTACCCCGATGCAACATCATGACAATGAGTGAGTGCAACGCGGATACCCGAAACTGGCTGGTACCTACGCAGACAAGAAGGTGACACAAGATTAGAACCAATTCCGTTCAAGGGTGCAGCAGCGTCAGGGAGCTGGTGTTCCTCGGGACGCGTTCAATGAACATGAGCACACCATCACTTCAGTGAGGACATGCGCGGCTTCTTGAATCTGCCCTGGGAGCTGCAGTGCTCGTGAATGAACGGACAGCCGGTAACGGGTTCGGACGAAATTGATGGTGTGGCGCGGCGGACGTAATAGACCTGGGCGAGATATTGAATCAGGTGTAGTGTGCCCGGGCGTTGATGAAAACAGGCATTAGTCCTCGGAGATCAAAAGAAGCCGCGCCGCTGCAGTGCGCACCGCATCCCAGCCACACGTAAGCGCACACACCAGCAAATCGGGCCTCGGACCGCAGAGATCTCGCCAACTAGATATGCGATATGTGCTCGTAGGAGAGCATGGAATCATCGAGCAGTGTATGGAACGTCATGCGTTATGCGATGCGATACTGCCCTATGGGACCACTCGTCGGAACTATGAGAAGGTGAGGTGTCTGAGAATCAGGCTCAAGTGTGGACTCGAAATTTACATACGCGCCCACAATGATGGCACACATCACCTAAGGGCGCAATATCTGTACTGCAAACCCTGCGTCCCATCAAGGAACCTCTCGAGCAACCGATCGCAGCTAGGGGAATACCACGAAACCTAGTACTATAGTACTCACCTTGAAAGGGATATCCGGTGAAGTACGGAGACATGTTTAGAGCGGACACTGCCATTTAATCACCACCAGCACGACACCAACTAGATCAGAGCGTCTCGTCGTGGGTTACAGAACAGTTGCCGACGCAATGCGAAACTTTTTGGCCGAACCTTGCGAATGCACCACTGTTGCTGATGATAATGATGAAGTTGGACGCCCTACGTGGTCAGCTCGCACAAAAAACACACCAACGAACGTGCGGTCGCAACCTGCTGACTTCTGAGCGCGAACTGCCCATGGACGCGTTCCACTAGGTCTACTTAGATGGGTACCTTGAAGCTCCCATGGTCGGACTCCATAGGCCCCGCCCCGCGCCGGCGACGTCATTGGTGCACGAGGCGGTGCTCGATGGTCCCATGTATGGGCCCACGTATGTGGCGGCTCATACGTGTGCACTGTGTGTGTGGGTGGCTGTGTGTGTGTGCCGCGGCCCCAGAATGCTCCATGGGCGATTTTCCCAATGGGCGAGGAAGGAAGGAGCACGTACAATGCTATATTTATACGCACGAACCGATCGGGGCACGCTTGCGGACCACCTTTGGCGACGGTGAGTCTACAAAGGCCCACTTTGATACGATTTTTTCGCCTTCGGCCTGGTGGCACGTCGTCGTCGTCGCAGCGCTCCTGCGCGCGCTCTCGCTCCTGCTGACTGTACCAAGTTTCCGTCCTTTTGGCGGCATGGTACACCGAAATGTGGAAAGAGGAGCGCATTCCAGCGCGTCAATAAAGAGACACGTTGAATTACGGCATGAAGGAACGTTTCGTGGTCGTGTTGTGTTCCGCCGATATGGATTCATTTTGACTTCCTTTTCTTCGCGCAGTTTATGTATTGCCATTTTTAGAATGGTGGAGTGCTGGTTTTTATGAAGGCTTGGTATTTTATCAATTATCATCTTTCCAAATTACGATTGAAGGCTTTGAACCGGTCATATAGTAGACTACTTCAAATTTTTGATCATTAACATCATCCCAACATCCCAGAATTCTAGTGGAACGTTAGGAAACCTTTTGGTCCAATCCAAGTTCCAAATTCAAATTTGGGCCTTCGAACGGTACCCCTTCAAATTTTCATTCATGATAATGTCACAGAATTCCAAACTTTAGGTATGAATAATCCTCAATAAAAACATTAAATTTTATTTCCTTTTATTACCAATTTTGTTATAATGGGTTGACTCTGGTGGAAAGGGATTTTCTTCGGAACTTGAATTCTAATATGTGCCCAAAATAGTACAACAAACCACTTATCAGCTAGTGGTTGAAGGATCATTATTTAGGAGAATCTGGTCATCAGTTTCTACCACTATAGCTCTATAAAGATTAATTTCCAAATGTGGAATGGTCTGGAACTGGTTCAAGTAAGGAGTTTCCGTCCTTGGAATTCTGGAACCTTGTTGAAGGTAAATGTAAATACTATCATCAAATGATTGATATTCAAATATGAAATCTGGGTCTAATTGGCTGCAAAATTTAAAGTTGAAATTACATGGTGATTACATGGTACCTATAGATAGCTCTTCAGGTTATGGAATTTTTTTTTGGGCTTTATTGTGGAAGTTGACCACAAAACTATGTAATTGCTCCGAGATCCGTTTGAAACTTGGGAATATGAATTTTCTGGGAAATCAGTGGAGATGAACAATTTTGGGCAATGCTGAAGATAAGGCTGGGTTGAAAACTGGACCAGACCCCACAACCCCCCAATGGACCTTTTTTGGCTGGTACAAAATTTGAAACACATTGTGGTTAGTAGTCTAAGATCTGCTTTTGGCATGACCGATGCTTCCGAATACCTCCAGCAACCCATAAGGCATAATTAATCATCTAATTAGAGAGCCCAAAGTGTGCGCACAATGGGTACCTGCAAGTGTAATCGCGGCCGGCCGCAAGTAGCAAATCAGGCGCGCTCATAAAAGCGCGAGAAGATTTGAATGCGATCTGAGCGATTTCGCACAAGAAGCAGCAGCCTTTGGCCGCCGCCGTGGGGCCGCGCGAGGGGCACACGCAGGTGCCACGTATGCGTTCTCTCGTTGGTAATTTACAATTTTGCAAAGGCTCGTTTCCTCGTTGGCGGCATTGGCTTTGGTCATTGTGTCGTGCTTCACGATCTGTAAAATAACTCATTCAAGTCGAATGCCGCATGCCGCCGCGCGACCGTCGCCCATGGGTGTACGCGCCGCGAACAATGGGCGGCATCGCGGCCCCGTTGCGTCACGGCGGCGTTCGTTTGCGCCGCCATACATTGCGAAAATCGCGTCATTTTCAATTAAATTATGTTGTTTATGCATCGGCTGCGCGGCTACTCAATGAATTGCCGCATGGCTTCGCTGGGCCTGCGGTGCCCACATGGTCGACACCCACACCCAGCGCTGATTTCAGCCGCGGTCCACATTGGGTGTTCGCGATACGCACCACCTCGCACCCCCTTGTCCCATTTTGGAGCCCTTGACAGTCTAACCCGAATTCGGTCACTTGGTCCGCTGGATGGGATCCCAGCTGATGCGAGAGCCCTGGGCCAAATGTCGGTAGTCTCTGATGGGTGGTGTTTGCTGCAGGGATTCTGGCTTGGAGGTAAACCAGAAGGCGACGAAATTGCCTATATCGCTGATTACATGGTATTGTCGATGTTTTGGCAGGGGACGTTCCGAGGCGGTTGTATATCATGCCCATCGACGAAAGCAAATACGGCTCGAGGAGTGCACCAGCACAAAAAAGGTAATGTATGGGCTCGAGTTGTCGCCCAAGACGGCGCGAGCTCCGACGCCCTAATCTCCAACCAAGTTCCAACCATGCATTACCAGGAAAGATTAATGCGTTATTATTGGAATATGTAAGAGCAGGCCCATACATCGGTGGGCTATCGTCATTGAGCACATGTGTTGTCGGCGCGGCCCAAATGGACATCAATGAGGAAATAAATAACCAAGGTACTGATTGTTGCGATGGGCAACCCGAGAACCTATAAGGACCTCTGAAATGAGAATCAAGTCATCTCATAGGGACCAACAGGGCCCACAATGATTGGAAACAATAAGCTGACATTCCATCCGGAGGAATTCTTAGGACAATGTGCAAAATGGTAAATTTTGGGGTCCGCACCTTTGGCATTGTTGTCGGCGGTCCCAAATGAGCGTTTTGTGCATGGGCGATAAAACCGTAATGGGATGTCGAAGACCATTCCGCAACAGATTTCTTAATTGTTGCCCGCTTTCATTCATCCGTCGCGTCGCTGGGCCGAAGGATTAAACGATAATAACTGGGACAAAGGGCGCGCAGCATCTCGCGCCGGGCCGAGAAGACGAAGGGCTCGGCGTTTATTGCGCTCGTAAGCACGCGTATAAAACCACTTTGGGCCATTTTACGTCCGTCACTCTGCGCGTTCGGCGGCGCGCCACAAACGGGCCCTTTTGGCGGGCGCGCGCCGCCGACTCATTAAGCGCGAATTGGCTGCGCCCGCAGAAATCGCCGTCCACTCGAAATCCGCACGACTTCATCGCGGCCCCGGCGGTGCCCGAAATTGGTTTCGAAATTGCGTCTATCGCGAGCGAGCGGTCCTGTGTGGGTCTTCAGCGCGGGACCAACCATGGTCATCGTCGGGTCGATTAGCGGATGCCCTGCGCGACCGTGCGTGGTGATAATGCCCCACACGACAAATGTGAATGTGTGCGCGAAACGCGAGGACGAAAAGGGGCCAGCTTCTCACGGCCCCCGAAGCCAGGGCATGGTTTAAAGAGGCGCGAACGCGACCGCGAATCGCCGGGGAACAATGCGTCCCATGTGTGCGAAGACGTCACATGCGCGCCTATCATGCGCGGCGAAAAATGCGCGCGATGAAACAATAAAAGTGTCGCCATGAAGCGATAAATTTATTGTTTCCCATGAAGACGGCCGAAGAGAGAAGAGATGGTGCACAAAGCGGTGCGTCGAGAGGAGCCCCGCGAAGCTGGGACCAGTAATGTTCTCGTGGTACGAAATTGAAAGACACAATGCGCGCATAGGACGAACGAGAGATCCCCGGTGCCGCGTTTCCGAATGAAACTAGTTACGATTTCTACGTGTACCGCAATAAAGTCCGAATTAATTTTCCGCCTTTTCGGCCGCAAAACAAAACGACGACCTTTTCGAATGGATGCGAGAGAGCGGTCAGCACCAGCTCGCTCAGATGGTACCCACCGTGCCAGATGCCAGAATTACCAACCATGCCAACTCCAATTCGCGTTTCCTGCATCCAACAACACGTTGCATCCTGCATCTTCACCTCGATCCGAATTAATCCCTTGTGGTACCCACTGATACCCACTGGTACCACGTTGACAGCTTACAAGCTTGTACAAGCTCTCAATTGGAAAGCAAACATTTGCGGAAGCCACCACCGACATGACACATCTTGTTGATATGCCCTCCGCTGGGCTACCAACAAATGGAAACATCATGAGTCCCAAGTGGGCATCTATTGTAGGCGAGCCCGTGATGGATCTGGACGTACCTCCACTTATACATGTCCGTTGGGCATTCCGAAAGTGTGGTCTCCCAAGAGGTGCACCCCTCAAGTCCACCAAAACCCCATCCTCACTCTCTGCTATCTTGGAATATGGAAGCACCCGAAAATGCTGAATGCGCGAATATCTCCACGGTGGCGTTGGCATTGATGGTAGGTCGATTGCTACCGGCCTATGGGGCCTCCGGCGCCTATCAATCACACTCAATCACTGCGGGCATGTTTCAATACCACGCCGCGCCACCGAGGCCCATTCTTCGGGCCCGCAATCGCCCAGCACGCCGCATCGGTGGTTTTAATGAATGCACTTTATTCATACAGATATATTAACGTTTGATCGTTCGCCAATTGCTTGTACAAGCATTCTGAAATGCGCTTGCCGAGCCCAGCCAGCCACACACGACGCCGCCGGCCGGCCAATATCAATATCCATCGATAAAGTCATCAAACACGCGCAGCGAGCCCGGGGGCCTGCTGTTTGATCTTCAAATACGACGCCAATCGCCTACCTTGTAATTCAATTGCCTGCATTATCAGTGCGATTTAACTGCGCACCTCATTTCCGGTAAGTGGATGCGTGCGTGTGGGACGCGTTCCCGAATTCGGCCTCCATTCGTCCAGAAATGCTTGGTCCAAATTCAGATTTGAGAATTTTACCAACAATAGACTAATGGTAAGTATGGTTCCGTTTGACGATGTACGTTCCATGGTGCATGCCAAATTTTTGGATCCAGTTACCATTGAGGAAGATAGCTCCGACCTGAATAGTTTATTCTTCTACAGATCCAAAATTGGTTTACATTTGGGGCCCATCGATTTCAACACACAATTTTAATTATCACCTATTTGTTGTAAATCTGAAATCCTGTATTTTCCAGAAAGCTTTAGAATTGAAGCCCTATTCAACAGGAACTATCAACTCGCGATGAGGACAGTAACCCGAAACAAATGTCGACCAAAAATGTCCTGAAAAAGAAGCAGGAATGTGGACCATTCTGGGTTGACAGTGAAGGGCCCCATTGGGGTCGTAAAGTTCGAAAAATTGCTATGAGTAGTTGTCAATTTTGTAATTTATTTGACAGGCAAAATTACTATGGAAATGAATCAACAAAGTGTCGAGTTTTCTAGAAGAAACGAGGACCCTAATAAATGTTTATTATTATCGATTGTTCTGACATTAGAAATGACAATTTCAGAAATAACAAGTATTTGAAAATTGCAAAATTTAAAATGAAAAATCAAAAGACAACCATTATTTCAGATTTTTTTGGTATTACATAAGTGGTTTTACATAGCTGAACAAAAAGTCCTTTGAATTTTTCAGATCGTTTCAGTAATTTCAGAGATAGCGAAATTCTAATCGCCGTTTATTAAAATGTATCAAAATTGTCATCTTCTAGAACAACTTCTAGAACGAATTGTCAAAAATTAAAGGCAGAAATGTCATACACAATTAATATATGTATGAGAAAATTCGAATGAAACGCAAAGATCAATAAAACAAACAAATACTAATAAATTGTAGATTCCTCTATTCATTTAGATAAATATGTCAGGGATAATAACAATTATTTGGATGCAGTTAATTGTTACTATTTTAACTCACTTACAAGCCAAAAGGCACAATGATAATGAGTGGGTTAATATTGGGAGATTATCCTCTCAACACTTCAGCCCAATCCATTGACGATCTCAATCCTCGTGAGGCCCATCCAAAAACGGTGCTGCCCCGACGATTGCCAACGACGCCAAATTATCGCAAAAAACGTTAATTGCGTGCAGAATTGGTGGTCGATGCTGAACTCGCTTGTATACTGCAGCTCTTCATCGCCAAGATTGTCCTAGACTGGACCAGGATTCTTTGAAGACGTCGAATTTGGAGCGTGTATCGCGCTCGATGCTTTGAATGCGAATGAAATATTATTTTCGTTCTGTCATGTTGTTGATTTTCATCATGGCACTCTAGTTGCAAATTGCTATGAAACAAGCGTCTATGATCTTTTCAAATCAAAAAATTATTGCATTACACAGTTGCCAAATTTATTTTTGGTGGAATTTTTTAGTTCCATATCATGGGGATTTAATTAACAGAGTAAAAACAGGATAATTGTAAGTTGTAACATTATTGTAAGTGTAATATTATCAGAAATTAATAAATTGCAAGTACAATTTATTAGTGTTTTCTAAAATTGAAATATGTAGTTATTTATGAATATAAATTGTCGAAAATGGTGAGTCTATTTCGTTTCTAATTTTTGCTTATTAATTATTAATTAAATTCATGAAAAATGTATTAATTAGTTATCATTAACAAATATTTCGATCTTTGAAACATCAAAATCAAATCATCTTAATAATTTATTGAAATCATTTCTTTATGATTGAACAACATGAACACCATTTAAATTATAATTAAATCCTGATTAACAGATACTTCATAATTTAATAGTGGCATTAGTTGATGATGATGTTGCAAGGCAATAATTTGGTTTGATATATTGAAAATACCAAAAATTCTTAGGTATCAATAAAATTGAAGCTAAAACGACTGAACTGAAACTGAAATTAATTGAATTTCCTGAATGAATTGTTGAAAATAAGATGGAGAAATTGGACCTAAACGTTGAGAGATGAAATTTGAGATTACATATCCCAATTTAAAATGTTTCAAACTGAAATCCCTCAAGTTGACCATACCTTAAAAAACCCATCCTCAATGTGCAGACAACAATTGAATGATTGTAATATTCAAACATGACCAGATCACAATGCGAAAGTAGACAGCTCTTCCTCCGTCAGCACAAACAGTCTTAATAACGCAATTGGCCGGAATCGAGCGCATTTGCAAAACGCTGCCGATGTCCGCCATTGAACGCGCCATGCAAAAGATCTGCACGCATTGTTGTTGCAGACCCCCTCACGGGGTGGCAAAACGGCTGGGCCCCTCGCTTCGTTAGCTCGCTGGGCGAACAATGCGCAAATCCATGACTAATCCAATATGCAGCAGCAGTACGATATTTCGCATGCAACGCCGTTTGTGCTAAGAGCTGAGCAGTGAAGTTGTCGGTAGCGAGCTTAGCGGCGGCATTATTTGCGAATGCTGGTTGCTCTCTTTTTCGATGGGCGAGGGCGCACTCGCTGAATGGCGACGAATTGACGGAGGATGGAGGACAGCGATGGCGCTCTTCGGCAACAATGCAAATTAATAAACGATTGCTCGCGTACATAAGCATGCAATTAGCTCGGGTGCACTAAGCCCATCATGGGCTGCGGCGGCGGGCGGCGCCGAAAGAGCAGCGTGGAAGTTTGAAGAAGCAAATCAAGCATAAAGACCACCTGGGCAGATCGCCGGCCACAACGAGAGTGGTCGCAGAGATCGACTCACGTGTTCGCCGGTTTGATCTGCTCCATTGACCACATTGTGGCTAATCTATAAGGCAAAAGAAATTGACGTAAAAAGCGAGGGCAAGAAACGAGGCTTTAGGTTCTCAGATCTATGCCCAAATTCATTCAATTGTTTGGATGGTCGTTGATGCTCGGGGACGGCTCCCAAATGGGACTTTTTTGCGAATTTCATGTTCCTCCATGGCAATAATCTTCGAGTCGTTCAAGATTTTTTGGGAGTATAAGAAATGGTCTTGTTTCGTTGACTTTTTACCCAAAAGTTGAACATCACTAATTAAATACGTGCCGTCGGGGTTTCGTGTCATGGTTCTTGAAGACACCGAGCTATTTGATTCAATTCCAAAATCAAGAATTAGTCGATCAAATAAGAAAAAACCAGCGAATCTTCAATGAGGTGTTACAAGCCATTTGATCCCAGGGTTCCAACTGAGGGGCTTCCTCATTCGCCGCAATTAGCAGTCAAACGTGGACATATTGCTGCAGGATTCGCGAATTTAGGCGGCGTGCGGAGCGCCACGCGGTGCGAAACGGTCCCACCCATGATGGGCCGGTAGGAGCCTCTCGACGCCGTTCACCAAGTCCCACCCATGCGTGATGCATCCACGCCGCGTACGGTCGCGGGTCGCGAGGGCCCGGTGACGATGACGCCGCCGTGGCCCCCGACGACGACGACGGCAGCTGCACATGCGATACCCATTTTCCGGCAATGGGGGACGTGGTACGGTGGCCCCGGTGGCGCGGCCTCCTTGCCGCCGCGCTCAGCCAACCACACGCCGCCGATGGGAAGTGGCTGATGCCCGCCGCGCTGGGGCCGATAAGGCGGCGAGCGTGGGTCCGCGCGAGCGGTTGGCGGGTCCCTCTACGGTGCGCACATGGGCCGCGTGTGTGTGCGCCCCGGTGTGACACGACCAACAACAAACAACATCAACAACAACACAACACCAGCACGACGGACGCGACCGACGGGCCGAGGACGTCGGGCGAGTGGTGCATGCGGTACGCGCCGCGAAGAGGTTGTCCACGGACCCATTCGTCCCGGCCGAGAGAGAGTGACGCGCGACTCCTGCACGTGTGTTGCCTGGCTTTTTCGGGCACCAGCAAGACCCCGTGTGTGTGTGTGTGAGTGTGGGCAAAAATGCGCCCAAGTTTCGCGCTTTGCACACTCCGGCGATAATCGCTGAATGCAAACACGCGGCGGCGAGAGTTATGTTTTCGCGCGTCGCCGTCGCCGCCGCTGTTCACGGTGCACCGGCTGCCACTTGGTGAGTGTGGAGAAGTTGCGAAGTTGCGAAGTTGATCTCGCGAATCCGACCGGAGAGGCATCCCGCACGGGTCGGGCGAGTGCGGCGCGCTTCCGGGGTGGCCGGGTGCGTTTGATGGTGTCGCGCCCAATTCGGGACATCCGCGAGCGGAGCCGGTGGTGATAGTGCGCGCTCCGATGTGCGTTTCGCACCACGAAGGACTCTAGAGGCGCGAAGTTTGTTGTGGTAGAGATTTAGTGCACATTTGGGCACGATGGATATGCGCCCGATCTTCGGCGGGTATCCCTTTCAAGGTAAGTCACGTGTGTGTGGATTTTATGTGGCAATTGCTGCGCGTTGGAGTCCCCCCATAAATTACCCACATTAGGTAATCGTGCCCACCGCAAGACTGTAATTAGGACCATTTCTGGGCCTCAAGTACCAAATTACCACAAGTGTTTCGTGCGTGTGTTCACACCTTCGCATTGATGTTCCCTGGGTAGCTACTTAAAGTTGTGAAGTTCCCAAAATTAACGAGCTGGTTAGGCCCACCCAATTGGTCCCACCATTCCGATGTGTAAAAATCTGGGTGGACTTCGCGTTTCGGCACTCAGATGCTCCATTTACGACACCCAGATACCATTTGTCACGTGCTGAAAAAATGGTACCCAATTTTGAGCCACCCAACGACCTGGTTGTACCAATTTGTTGGCTTGCATGGGTTTGGTCAGAGGAAATCATTTCGTTCCTTGTACACAGTTTTTGTTACGGCTACGGTACCATGTGAGTCACTCTCGGTGGGTTTCTTAGCACTTTGGGTAATTTGGCGCGCGTGGACCCATCCGCCCAGCTCGGCCCAGCGGATGCCGGACCCAGCCGGGACGATATAATAACATAATTAATAACTCTTGACGGATTCATCTATCAAGCTCGAAGAAACCCGGCCCGGTCCTCGACAGGGCCCCCGGATGCAGCGGTATGCGCACCAGCAAGCGACCCACCAGCAACCACTCGAAACTCGGCGCGGAATAAACGAATGCAGCGATGAAACCATAACAGTGATGTGCGTGCACTATGCGTATTGAATACGTAATGAGGCATCTGAGGCGTCCCGCGCGCTTGTCCCATGACCACCGGGTACCCGCAACCCATTGATGGTGATTAGTACGCGCGCATTTGTCTCACCGGCAGCGATGATGATGATGATGATGATGATGAAGGCTGCGATGGCAAGGCAGCGGATGTGCAGGAGGCGACACCTTCTGTACGGCACCGATTGCGAAACGCTTGATGGTATGGTCCATCGACGAAATTATGGTAGCATGATTCGTCAAGGTCTTACAAATTACTCCACGCGCGCGCGCGCGAGCCTCGACGACCACCCCGCAAGTCCGCTGGTGCGATGTGGTATGCCATGGGACTAGGGTACCATGATGTCAAACCTCGATGATTAAATTATCATTACCAGCACGCTTTTTACACCTTTGCATTTCGAGATGACCCTTCCGCCTGCATCTCTATAATTACCACCTCCTCGTGTGATGGTACCTCTGATTGAATCCCGTTTGGGGTGTTTCAGGCCAAGGCAGGGTGAACCAGCTCGGCGGCGTCTTCATCAACGGCCGGCCACTACCGAACCACATCCGGCTGAAGATCATCGAGATGGCGGGTGCGGGTATTCGCCCCTGTGTCATCTCCCGGCAGTTGCGGGTATCCCACGGCTGCGTCTCCAAGATCCTGAACAGGTACCAGGAGACCGGAAGCATTCGACCCGGGGTGATTGGGGGCAGCAAGCCGCGCGTCGCCACCGC
>JARJDZ010001863.1:0-16464 GCA_030264555.1 Aleochara sp. GC000083
AACGCACTATCCTCTTACGAAATTTAATAGCTATCCGGGTTTTTTGTCACGAACAAAACGCGCACGCGTTCCCGCCTCTCAGTCCCATTGGATCGCCAACAGGAACGGCTGAGATGACACCTACTTATGTGCATGCATTGAATATGCAAACGCGTCCACGAACTCGTTGAGTATTGCCTTACCTCTCCAGGTGCATGTTCGATAAGCATCAAGCAAATCGCGCGCGATATTCGGAACGATCCGCGAAACCGCCCTCATTATATCTGAAACAAACAAAAGAGATGAATCTTGTTCTAACATATGTTACGCTGTGTGAGTATATGTATGTATGTGAAAGTATTTGATTGATTTATCTAAGAAATAAAGTTAAATTTAATAATTTTTAAATTACCTCTCGAAGCTTTTAAATTATTGATAATTGTTGCAATATTGTGAATCTAAATAAATCCCTAATCATAATCTTAGTATTTTGTGATTTGCCTAGCATTTTAACCCTAATATTAATAAGTGAAGAGAAAGAAGAGGTAGTAAATGTACATGACTAGATGTTCAAAGCAGTCGTCTGCGTTGATGCCTTTGCTTTTGAAACACCTAATTCCAAACCTGCACCACAAACAGCAAATCACTATTGGCAAGATATCTGAAAGAGAACAAACGAATTACTAACAAGCTTCAATAATATTATTGCAATGTAAAAATATATTTAAATGTGATACATACCATGTGATTTGCATGAAGAGATTATGGTAGCAACGCCGTGCTACTGGAACATGGGGCCCTCACTCTGGATTGGAAGTTGAATGATGGTGATGGGGGTCTTCTTGGAGTTGATAGGCAATTAACATGGCTACCATACCTATATCTAATAAGGTTGCATTAATGATTAAGAAAATAACAACGAAATTTTATAACTTACATTAACTGTTGGAAAATAGCTTTTGATTAAAGATGAAGATGGGGTCTTCAAGGTAGCTTCCAAAAGTGCATTGCCTAACTATGAAAGAAGTAATATTATTAGTCATGCATTATGTGAAAACATTATTCATTACTTACATTGGCTGTATGATAACAGATGATGGTGGTGAAAGTCCTGTAACCCTGGACCAGGAGCCCTTACAGGGTGCTATCAACCGGAGCCAGTTGAACCCTGGTTTTTTAATGAGGTTATTACTCCTCAAACCCTCCTCCTTCCTTATCTCTTGCATGATAAGGCCCCCGGCTTGGGACGGGTATAGCGGAGTTAAATCTTGAATTTGTACAAAACACCAATCTCCAAATTACTGGCCAATTTAAAGAAACTGTTTTTTTCCTTATTGGCAACTAATGGGTGATCTTAATAGCACCTAACTTAACATCGTAATTAAGCGATCGACTTAGATGTCAGGTCATGATATCTGTGGCTCCATACACTAAAAGCAATTGATGCACCCACAGCCTTGCAGGGCTACTTCATGTGGAAATAATGCACATGTAACCAGCCTGTAACACACAAACATAACTTAACAAATTTGATAAATTCAGTGTGAATGAATCAAATTTAAAATGCAATACCACACAAATTGCTGGTGTAGCTTATGAGAACAAAATGACTAATACAAATAATAACACACAACATTCAAATGGATTACAAATATTTCCCTCTTTCTCATTTAGTACTCCTGAAGGAGAATGTATTGATACTAATAAGAATGTTCCCACCCAAATTTGAAAAGATACTTGCAATTATGGAGTTGTCCTAATTATTTGGGGACATTGCCAAATTTACCTTGCTGTATTTTCCTAAGTCACATTATGGACAAGTATACAATAAAGTTACCATGGACCAAAAAATACCAGCAATACAGATTACTTCTGCATTGAACTTTCCCCTCTAACTAAAAAATATAATGTTAGTATAATTTCATATATGAAAGTGACCCAATTATATTCCTAACAAGCATTCCCTTTCACTATTAGATCACCCGTCTTATTCCACAGAGAAGTTACTTATGAAACGAAAGACATATTAAAGTTTCATACCTTTATCTCTCAGCACCAATGGATACATATTGCAGTTCTTTGCATAGAAGTCTCTGTACAATTTCTATACTAAATCAGAGGCAAGCTTCTCTCTGACTAAATGATAAAATACTTCTTCTTGACATTCCACAATGAAGCTCATCTAGAAAGAAATTACAATTAGATAAAAAGTCACTCATAAAAATAATTCCACACTGAATTATATACAAGTTGCCCTTAATCTATAATGACTGCAATCATCATATTTGCAAAAAGTACCAAAGTAAATACCAAATACCAAATAATGTTAGAAGCACTAGTTTCTCTAGTTTGCGATCTATAAAGCAAGTAAACAACCAGAAACAGATGTGTAAGGAACTCGGATGTCGATACCTGTGCCCTCTAATATCTTTGGCGGAAAACACATCGCATACACTTTTACCAAAATCTAGCTCGGAAATGCCCTAGCACTGAATTCCCGCTGCCGCACTGGCTTCTGTACCTCTGCCGGGCGACTGTGCGTCACGGTCGCGTTTCATCCAAGCTCATGTGGAACATGGCGTCTCTACAAAAATGACTCACCGCACCGAAACACCGCTACAAACTACCAAGTAAATAGATAAGTAAGAAGTAATCAGTGTAGCCGCATTATTTGTTAGCTACCTTTAGGATTTAGCATATCGTAGATGTCGAGTTTGTTGCATGCTAATGTATTGATTGTTTGCAAAGCATTGAATATTTCCGTGTGGCGTCTGGCGGCCTGTGCAGAGAGCCCACGTGTTTGGCCTAGTGGTAGTCAACCCGGATGTGGCCGGACCTAGCGCGAGCACGTCCCTACCAGCTTTTATTTGGCACAATTATCATGAAATTACTATCAACCATTAACGCGAAGTAATCATGATTATCGCATTGCGAATAATTGATATGGACGAAAAATCAATGACGGACGTGTTGATTCCCGCGCGTTTTCTTTCATCTGGTCTGCGGCGTTAATTAAATATTCGCGGAATCATATCATTTTTCAAATCGCACGTAACTATTGAATTTATTGATTCAATGATGCAAAGCTTTCATCAGCCAATTGCAATGTGCAGGATAGACCTAATAATAGACATCCAGTGCTTTACGCGATAGGGCATTCTCATCCCGGTACAAAGAGAATGAAAGAGAAAATTCCGCGCCTCGTACCTGAACTTGAATCATTCGCTATATCCGAGCAAGGCTGCAAAAGTTTTGTCATCAAGTTACGACACGAAAAAAATGACAACCGAAACAAACAACAACGGCCCCTATTATGTAACACGAGCATTGTACAATAAAAGTTTTGCAAAATGACGCAACAATATGAGTCAAGCTATCATTATCTGAATCTACTCGATACGGGAAATGCTTGAATTCTTTTTATTGCTTTGACGAATTATTACCGGTAATTATCATCGTTGAGTACAACCAACCAGAATACTTCCTGCAACGTTATTATAGAATTTGGTGGTCGGCCAAGTAATTAGACGTAAAATATGAGAAAAATTTTGTCTTGTGACACTCGGCATTTCAATCCGGTATAATCGTCGCCATGACTTCCAAAACAAATACAATTGACCGCGTAGAACGCGCGGGGAAAATGAGATCGCATGACGATAATTACATATTCGCGTTCTCTTCCAATCAATCTATTCATGCCATTCGGCACTGTGTGCATTACGTATAAGGTTGATGTCAGCATGATTGACATTCGTGAAATTGTGGCTATGCCGCTGATCGACATCCACCAGGTGTTGATAAACTCTTAGGCCCGATTTCCGATACTAATCTTGGACCGCAAAATATTAATTAAAATTGTAACTGTTTCGTACAGTTGCGTTGAAATTGACTTTGGGTTTATTCGCGTTTGAACCCCCGGGGGACAATTAAGTTTTGCAATTCATTCATCTGAAAAGTCACGAGTAACAAATGATGCGACAATAATTGCTAAACGACGCAGCGCATGATTTGCAAAATTGCACTAGAACAAAGCGAATTCAGATGAAAAACCGAGATGGTCAATCCGATCCAAACCGAATTCCATATTAATTAAGCTTAATTAGACCTAGTAACCTTAAAACACGTTTCTAAATTGTCATAAAGTTTTCTAATGCGGAGGCAGAAGCTTAGCGCGCGCACACGGGACGAGTAGCGTGGTGGTGTCGTTTTACCTTGCCCATCGCACGCGTAACAAAACAATAATTTGCAGCATTCGCAAATATCGAGCATAAAATAAGCACCTGTACAACCGCCGTCCATCAAACATACCATTCGCGTGAAATGTGCTGTGTGTAAAAGTGCAAGTAAAGTTTCATTCTCACCTAGAAGTATGGCGTTGTCCGTTTAAGCATGGGGCTCCTCATTTCCGTGTTTCAGTTCAACAACTTCAAGATGAACAAAATAAGGCAGAAGTGAACATCTGCGCCTGCCAGGCAACAACCATCCATCAAGAACAACCCCTTTCGTCTTCGTTGTGAAGCGCATCGCTCGACTCGTCCAAGAGCGTTTCCAAGGAGCTCCAAGAAATCGGCAAGATGTTGGAGCCGTACTCGGCGAATCTATTGTGGCTGATCGTCCTCGGATTCATCATCGCGTTCGCCCTCGCCTTTGGCATCGGGGCGAACGATGTGGCGAATTCGTTCGGGACGAGTGTCGGTTCCAAGGTGCTGACGATTACCCAGGCGTGCATAATGGCAACCATTTTCGAAATTGCCGGAGCTGTGTTAATAGGTAACTATTAGATTTTGTACTTCCCAATGGGGATAAGAACGAATAATTACCTTTCATGGTTGCTCCATTTCATCAGGTTATAAGGTTTCGGATACGATGCGTAAAGGAATCCTGGATGTTTCGGTCTACGAAAACGACGAAACCGAGTTGATGATCGGCTGCCTTAGCTCGCTCACAGCGAGCGCCATTTGGTTACTTGTTGCCACCTTCTTCAAGCTGCCCATTTCCGGCACGCATAGCATCGTCGGGGCGTCAATTGGCTTCTCTTTGGTGGCACGAGGCACCCAAGGATTGCACTGGAAAACATTAGCAACAATCGGTAAGATATTTGAACTCAATAACATTTTTTTAAATATCTGAAAATATTAGTCTTGGAAACCATGACAAATTATCACTCATTATATAGATTGCATTGCGACCTTGAATAATTCAAACAATGCTTCAAATAACTTCGAAATTGTTAGAAAATAATTAAAATTAATAAACATACTTATTTTAACTTTTCTAACTCTACCAAATTTAAATTATAGTGGGCTCATGGTTCATCTCACCTTTATTGAGTGGCATAACATCAGTGCTCCTCTACGGGGTCATCAAACATGCGATCCTACGCCAAAAAGACCCATTCGAGTCCGGCTTGAAATGGTTACCAATCTTCTACGGCTTCACGATCGTCGTGAACGTCTTCTCCATCGTGCACGACGGGCCAAAACTGCTGCACATTGACAATATACCGCTGTGGATCGCCGCTGCGATCAGCTTGGCTGCAGGCCTAACCACCATGCTCGTCGTCCTCTTCGCCATCGTGCCGTGGCAGCGACGCACGATCAAAGCGCACGCCGATGCGAATCGTCGTGCCAGCTTCAACATCGGCGAGTCCGACGAGAACTCGCCGGAGGGCAGCCCCAAGAAGTCAATTAGGTGCGCGCCAGCGACAGCCGACCGCAATCTGGGCGTCATCAACGAAACGAACGAGATGAGCCCGCTCGACCCCGCCAACGGCAACCACTATCCGAAAGGCAAGAAGCTGGAGATCGTCAACAGCACCACGTCGATGATCACCGAGATCAACCCAACGCTGTCACCGAATTCGAGCGGTGTGCCGCTCATCATCAACAAGAGCGTCGTCAAGAAGCAGAACGACGAAGGCATCTGCGCCATCGAGCTGCAGGAGAACCCTGATCTCATGGAGGAGAACAAGGAGGTCTCGAAGCTGTTCAGCTTCCTCCAGGTGCTCACGGCGATGTTTGGCAGTTTTGCTCATGGAGGGAATGATGTTAGTAATGCAATCGGGCCGCTCATCGCTTTGTGGATGATCTACACCGAAGGTTCGGTGCAGCAGAAGAGCGAGACGCCGTTGTATATTTTGCTCTATGGAGGTTTTGGTATTTCGGTGGGATTATGGTTATGGGGGCGCCGTGTGATACAAACTATTGGCGAGGATCTGACGAAAATCACACCATCAACGTAAGTACCATTTGCGGATAGTAAAAATAAATCTTACCTCATTGGATTTTAGTGGATTTACCATTGAGATTGGAGCGGCCTTTACCGTTTTGTTGGCGAGTAAGATTGGTTTGCCGATTTCAACCACACACTGCAAGGTTGGTTCCGTCGTCTTCGTCGGATACTGCAGCTCATCGAAGAAGGGTGTCGATTGGACGTTGTTCAGGTACGTTAATAATTATTTCATTATTAAACTGAGCACGTTTCACGAATTCACCTGTGAGAAAAAATTTTTAGTCACCGGTTGACAGTTGAATATCATATAACCTCAAGATAACAACGAAGGGGGCGCCACCATGCAGACATGTTATAATTTGAAACTTGCATGTTCAAAATTGCGCAAATGCTAAACATGATATTTTTGATTTCAGAAACATAATTTACGCATGGGTTGTGACTGTACCTGTTGCAGCATTGCTCTCAGCTGGCTGCATGTTTGTACTACAGAAATTAGTTCTGTAAATGGACGGCGTACGTAAAACTGCACCATTTTCAAATAACTTATTATTTTCACTCTCTACCAAACAAACAAAAAAAGCAAAATTGAACAAGGAACCTCGTGGTGTACTTACCTATTTAGTCGCTTCGATGATGTACAAGAAACCTAAGAGCTACCAATATTCAAAGCTTCGTCCAGACGCGTGAGGGATTTGAGTAGAATGTGTTCATGTGATGACTCCACTTCCTCGAACGTCTGCGGAGATTTTCCAACCCCTGATCCGACATGGAACAAAAAAAGTAACTGTGATTAATGCAAAAATACCGTTGAACAAGGGTTCAGCCCTTTGTATGTAACCAAGCGCTATTATTATGGTTGAATTTGAAAACTATGTTAAGGTCACATCGCAGATCGAGTAAATGTATAAGAATTATGAATGATGATTGTTATTTTGAATGACAGGCAGTTGCTAACTATATTGTTGATATACTTAAATGTCTAGAGACCATTCTGAGCAAAACTAATGAGAGCAACGCAAACGAATTACACTAATAGTAACTAACGAAATCGAAACAAGCAGGAAAACGCAATAGAAATGTAATAATTGTTAGCGAATATCTGTGTACGCCAAATGGCGTCTCAAATCGGCAAATGGCTTAGATTGACGAATATTTTCGAAACCTAAATGAGAAAGATACTGTTTTTGTGAATTGAAGGTCTATTTTTTTCTAACAGATGAATGTTTATGATAGGAAGCAAATGTGACAGGGGTTTTAATGCAACCTAGGTATTTATGAAATTGAATTATAATTCGTAGGCGACGACGAAGCATTCGCGCTTATCTGCATTCATTGCTGAATTAACAAATGTGATTTCATTTCTTAGTGCAGCCGTATGTACGCGCATGCATTTTTTACCTCTCCGTATTATATACAATTCCGTTCTGGCTGGCGCATGGAGATACCAAAAGAAGCCAGCAAAAATACCAATGTACAATTTACACTTATTACCATCTCAAACTTGTCTAACTACTTGTTAAGAGTAAATCGTTAATTGGTGAAATAGAAATTATACAAAGGCACACACCCCATGGCTGCTGGTTGTTGCCCATACCAATATTGTACAATCAGATATGAAGTATCCATTTTTAGTGAATTTTTTAGTTCACGTTACATATTTCATCATTCTGTAGCTCTGCAGCCAAAATGTGCACAATAATTGGGGACCTTTTAGTTTCGAGATAGATATCTTGAATGTGTTTATTCATCATTCTAACATTACGATCTCAAGTAATAAAATTGCACATACTATGATTAAGATAAGTAGACATATTTTTCATTACGAACGCAGCTATATGCGCACGCATTTAAAAAGATAGATTTGTTTAGTTCCAAGCATACAATGTACTTTTAAAGTTTCTTTGTAACATTTTTCTGAGTTTCTGTTAACAGCGTCAAATGAATGAAATCATCAATAAAACTGTTTTTGATAATTTGCCTAATTTCTTCATTCCTATTGAAATTCTATATTAAAATTGAAACAGGAAAAAATTTGGTTCTCAATTCTTAAAGTTAAAAATTTACTCTATTCCATATATTCATTTGCAAAACCATTGCAATAGTAGCATCAATTTTGGTACATCTTTTTACATTTGTACTCAATCTTTAGGGCGTTTAATTTATACCAAGAATTGAAATATATACAGAAAATAACTAAGACATTTATCTGCATGTGTTATTTATTTCCTAAATTAATTATCAAATAGCTTGAAATCTAAGAACAATTAATTAACTTTGGCGTGTAAAAGTTATTCCAATTTTTATCAATATGTACATAGCAAGAATTTCCATAAATTTTTGTCCATTATAGCTACAGCACTGGTCACACCCGCAATAAAGTTAATTAATTACATAAACCATAGAGGTAGCCCGCCCACTTTCCTATCATTTAATTCCCTACTGATATCAACCTTTTAGTAAGGCTTTTTGAATTGAATCAAGTATACAACTTGATCATCATTCAACAAATTCCTTACTTGTCCATTCAATGGTAAATTATCTAATTTTAAATATTTACACGATGTTCCAGTGATACTGCGGTTACATTAAAATATTGCGTAGTAGAATAAATATAAATAAACCTTTCCTGCGCTTGTAAACTACCACAAACCTATTGAACGCTTACAAATGAAGAATACTAAGATGTCAAACTCCCTGGAACACGAATCCAAATGTCTACATCAGAAATTATGTATCCTCTTCGATCGTGACCTCATTCACAAACACTTCTTCATCGTCGAAATTACTCGTCGTCGAAATTTCCTGCTCGAAGAGATCCTCATGTATGTAGATATTCTCTGGTTCACAATCCGTTTCGCATTCCACGCCAGTCGTTACAATTTCCGTCTCACCAATATGGAACTTTGTGTCAATTTCTTCCTCCTCTTCATCCTCAATTTCCTCAAGTTCAGGCTCCTGAATCACCTCCGTTTTAATAAACGGACTTGACGTTAGCGGACTTACACTAACAGCTTTTGTTTGCAACAAAAATTCTTTGCCATTCTCCTATAATACAACAGCATTTATTTTGTAATTTGAACAAGTAAATAACAGTATTGAAATGATTGCTTACATAAAGATTATTTTGTGGGACCACCTTCAAAACAACATTTTTGCCAGAAGCAGTTTTCACCAAGATAAGATTAGTACTATTTGTCCCAATTTGGCTCGCATTCGTAATTATACTTCCGGCCAGTTCTTCAGTCGTATCCGAATCTCGAGATGTCATTGAATTCGGGTCAACGGTCAAACCGTAATGGATATCAGTCTGCCACGGATTGAATCGCGTGTCGTCTGATTCATCAATGTATCCATTGACAACACATCCATCATCCAGCACTTGCTCGTAAACCTCATCATCACTCTCACCACCCATCTGCAGAAGCTTTCGCTTTCCAGCACTCATAGGCATGGGTTCCTTACCCAGACGTTTACCACGCCGTGAGATTGTGAAGTGATTGGGATCATATCCTTCTTTTCGCATCATCTCAGGCAGGTATCTCCTCCTTGCATTGATGAACCAGTTGCTAATTTGGAGAAATGTCAGGTTTGTCTCCTCAGAAAGGATCTGTTTCTCAGCCTCTGTTGGATACGCATTGAATCTATGCTCATACAGCCAATTCTTTAGAATCTTTACAGAATTTTTGGGCAGGTGGCCACGTCGTTTGGGCATCTGTATAGGTCGTACTAGGTTTTGTACCGTGATGGGCTCCGAGGCGTAGATTGCCTCCGTAGGCATCTCAATCTCCTGCTCTTCATACTGCTCAATTTCATCATCAGTTTCGATTGGGCCAGCCACACAGAAATCTTGAAACTGCACTTCTTCGTACTCATGTTCAGGCTCACTCATCATCAACTGCAGGATGGGTTCCTAGCAAGACACAGGATCAGTATTAAGGGCATCAAGTAACACACTCTCGCCAGCACTTATAACTTGGGTAGCATCTTCGGCAATGTCTCGGCATAGTTAAAGAGACCGAAAAAGTGGCTTGGATCATAGCAATGGCCGCCGATCAGGGCGTGTGCTCAGCCAGAAACCTCACAAGATCCAAGCACAATTTGCACCAACTTCGTGCGCTTTGAACGGAATTTCTTCGACTTCGTTCAGATTCTTCGCGTAAGTTGAAAAGCCAAGTGGAAATAAACAAAATTTGTCATATCCTTCATGTCAAATAAACGTCAACTGTCAACGTAACTCGCACGGTTCGGTCTTTGTGCGGATTTGACAAGACCGTCGTCGGAGACATTTGCCGCCCAAGCAAATAATTACCAGGTATTAGATGAAGGGTATTTACCTGCGGTTTATTTCGTGTCCAGAAATCCTCCACCGCCTTTACGCCGCCACCAAAACTAGTCGATAAAATGCAAGCGATTACGTCACCACAATCTGGGGGATTTCGTATTGGACAAGCAGCGATAGAAAGTTACCAAGAGCGCATTACGTCCAATTTGAATATGCGATAAATTAGAGTACAATAAAACACTAATTTATCGTTTCAAAACAATGATAACACGCGGCCTTTGTTCATGACGAATAAATTAATTCATGTGAATTAGACCAAATCAATTGATTGCCTTATAGCATAACAATTTCTGTTAGTATATCTTAGGCAACCAAACCAACAGTTTAAGTTAGATATCTATCATTTTAATGACCAAAATTTGATGATAAAATATTTGTTATTTCTTCAAAGATAACTGGAATTATTCATTTATCTGTAAATTTGGTTGCCTACAAAGTAACTACGATACTTATAAATTTCCCCCACTATTTTCCTTTGTGTAATTTAATGCCATGGTTGGCCAAAGAGGACGCCGTTTGCCGCAACAGTTCATTTGAAGCTGGTTGCGCGCGAACGCGGTAGTCATGAATTTTTGAAAAATAAATCTCCAACGAGTTTGCGTTATTTTGTTCCGAGCGTTCGTCGTGTGCGTTTGCGGTACGATTCTCAATCATCATCATCACGATCCTCGTTCATCAGACTGTGTTAATAAATATTTTTGCAAATCAATTAATTCGCTGGCGCATTCCAAACGAATATTATAGTAAATATTGTTAGACATGAATTACTGCACGAGATAACTACTTTTTGACATTATTCAGATTTTACGCTGGGGTTATCTACCAGCGAGCGCTTGAACTTCGCATAAATCGCTCGCGCAAAATAGAATCTCGTGTTTGAAGTGCGCGAAATGCATACACAACGGAAGCAACTTTGCGCGAATCTTCAAGATTCTTCCGAGACGCTTTTGGTCCAACAGGAGACGCTCGATTGTTTTTGGTGGGTGAGGGTTTAGTTTCATGTTCGTTTAAAGCGAGGCTCTAATTCATGACTAGATCCACACTCATGCAAAACGACGAACAATCAACAACAACAAAGTTCTTTGTTGTCTTCATGGTGCTCGTTCCCGCCGTATTTGAATCTGCGCGTCCCTCATGGACGCCATCTTGTTTGGACGCCGCGACCGTTTGGGTCGTGATTTGTTAAAGCGATGAGAAAAACTCTTCAGCAATGCCGAACAAAGCAAAGTCGTGCAAAACCACGCAAGACGTTTCAACGAAGAGATGAGAAATTTGCACGTGATCGCATGTGAGTACACAACCCCAGATTTTTAAGTCATGCGCGCATACTCATTGCGGTTACTTGTGTGTAGTGTGGAGCAACAATATAATTAACGTTTCAAGGACGTCGGTTCATGGTTCACCAAGAGTAGATATATGAGTTGGTTTTAAATGCCGAAAAGCAAGCAGGTAAATTGAACCATGGTTTTGATGGATGTGCGCAACAAAGCGGTTGTTTCGAATGGTTGCTACATGGGTGGGAAATACACAAATTTAATACCGGATGTAGACTTGGAGAAGTAGAAAATGGAATTTTACAAGTAAACTGGTATTGGTTCCGTTCCAACCAACATCTTTCAATATGCATAACGGTCGCACATCCGTGTAACGAACATTTCTCATGTGAAGACCTTTTCTGTTGGCGAAGATGGTCGTTGGGAGAGGCGGGAACGAAACAAGAGGGTCTTGTTGTACCCAGACCTCAGACCCTGTACAGTACTCGCATTGACATGGGTTCAAACCGTCGTAAATGAATGCATTCAGTCTCCAGACGCTCGGATTACAACATTTCTGCGCCAAATTACTACATGGCATTGTTATGATAGGAGAAAAAAAAAATGTAATGGCTTTCGGCGTGCGACAATACCCGCTGTAATTCAAAGCCAAAGCCGACCGTTTCTTCTTCCAAGGGTACACCTTCATTCTTCCTTCCTTCTCGGTGTGCGTTCAATCTCTGTCTTTCTGTTTCGTTCTGTTTTGCAGATTTCATACTTTGCATTCGCTATAAGGAAGCAAGCCCCGACGAAACCGAGTGAGGAGAGACGACGAGAAGGAGAGTTGACTGCCCTTGAACTGAAAACACGTTTTGCTAAACGAAACGAAATGCATGCATCCGCACAACAACGACTGCGAACACCGCCTTACCATCTCCTCCACGAGCCGCGCAGAATCGAGATGGTGTGTAAGCAAAATAGCCGCACGTTACGAAACCTTCGGACGGAAGCCCCCAATGGCCGCCAGCCAGATCCAAACGGACACAACTCTTTGCGTGGAGAACCGAAGCGAATGAAACCTTGATTTGTTGCGTCTACCACCAAGCTTTTGTTCGTTGCTGATGCTATCTGAGGCTTGAAAAAACAAGCAGAACGTGATGATGACTCCAATTTCATCTGGACAATATCTGAAAAAGTTTACAGTCATCAAAAATGCTACGAGTTTGTTTTCACAACTTTTTAGTTGTTTGGTCTACGGAAAAAGGTACCAAAATGAGCTGACTCTGTGGGTCATTTCAATTCGCGCCAAAATGTGATGTCAGGTAACAAAACGGAAATGCACGCTGTTTGCTGCTGCAGGTTGAAGTCGTAAATATTCCAGGAAGATGCCCCGAGACCCAAAAGAACCACGATGGTCGATGGTACTAGCGAAGAGGAAACCCGATGGGACGAAGAAGTTGTTTTGACGGTGCTGTACCTGCAGGCAGCATCCAAGTGGAAGTAATGGACGAACGCACAACAACAACAAGCAGAGACCGAGCACGAAAATGAAGAATAACACTGAAGAAGCAAGCGAAGGCACCACACGAACCAAAGGCGACCATCATCAAGCCGTTCGCTTCTTTGTGTTTCGTTGCGCTGCTTTGTTCGGAGACGCTCTACCTGCAGATTGCTGTGAGACGCCCAGCTTGATGAAGCTTTCCGTGTTCTTCATGGTCTTCGTTGTGGCTTTGTTTGTCAGATACAAAGTGTTCCCACAAGTCAGGTGCTTACAGAATCCTTCAAGTTCTATTTGCAAGAGGAAACAGTCAATAGGCAGTTTTGAGTTTGAGTTGTCATTTTTAGCGGATTTCTTTGGTCTTGAGCGACCTTTTTGGCATGGGTTGTCTGCTTGGAATTTGGACAACATTCAACTCAGGTAGAAGAGATCGGTTGGGTCGTTATTGGACCGTTGCAATGCCTGAACCTGAAGGGTACGTTGAAGGTACCACCTGCTCTTCTCGACGTTTTTTTTTCATGGTACTTTTTGCTACGTTGGTTCAATACTGGTTGGGTTTTTTTGTGGTTGATGATGGCTCTGATTATTTCTTCTACTGCAAGGAAAGTGTATACAGGGTGTTTCTAAAACAACCTAGTAAGTAAAATTCAGGGTGGATTTTAATGCACTTCTTTTTTGGATTAATGAATTTGGTTGTATTTAATGAAACTCACAGTGTACCTCATGGTGATGGAATAAAAGACGATAATGATACATGTAGCAAAAAGGCAACCAGCATTGAAAAAGAACGAGGCACAATGATGCAGCAAACGCACGATGATGATGATGGAAATTTTTATATTTTCTTGATGCATTGCTCCATTCTACGTGCCTTTCTGCCTTCGTCTCTTGCAAGTAACATCATTACCTTACTATACTCTTACTATAATGATGATAATAACAACACGACGCACCAGGTTGCGAGCGCGACAGAAAACGATGTTGAAGATGCAACATTTCTCGAAGATGGAGGAGTACACATTATAGTGATTTTCGTGATTCGATTTTGATTTTTATTACTCGATGTGTTGTTGTGCGCGCATCGCCTCTTCTTGCGCTCCAAGTTGTTGTTGTTGTTACGGTTCATTGAACACGATGCTTTCGTTCTTGAGTCCATCGAGGATTGAAGATGGAAAGCAAACAAAAGTTACTTCAAGCACAGCACGAATATTTTGCAAGATGATCAACAAGAAGATGACATCCAAAAAGTCGATGGTCATAGTTTTGATGAGGATGTTCAAAAAATATCAGAATGGTAATGTTGTTGAATCACTTTTCCGGGAAACATTATTTCCCGCCGTTTTTTGATGATGCACTCAAGAGAAATCTTGGAATGCAACAATGGATCTCTTGGGGTCTCCGATCCTCACAAAGCAAAGTGTCATTCGGTGTGATAAATGGCAGTAGGAAAAAAGGTCTAGGACCTCTTGAGAGCGCACAAAGAAGAGAGACGTTCCACTCGATTTTCAAATTCGTAATACAAATACATACTCGACTATCGCCTAACATCGTGTGGCCAAAGAGATTCCGTGGAATTTGGCTTCCAAAAAAGAGAAAAGGTCTGGAAATATATATTTTCAAGTAGTCGCTCAAATCCGTAACGAAGGCACCACACGGTGGCAATTAAAAACGAGAAGTAAAAGTGCTCGTGCTCGTTTCACGCATAACGCGATGGATGGGAACTTTTTCCCGTCAAAATTTTAATCCGTTCTTTGTTCGTGATCGTGATTATTACACCCAAGTATTGTTATTACCAAGAATTGGAGAGTTTAGGTAATCCGCATTGTGAAATAAGAGATTACAATAAGAATACACTCATAATAAAAGTAGAACGTATTAAGAATGATATATTTTTGCTGTTGGAAATTTTTGTTGGGTTTTTGATCAACAATTTTCAAGGCGATTGAAAACAGGTCGTGGTTCAAAAACGTAGCTATTGTGACTCACAAACAAATATCTGACAAGTGGAAATAATACCAAATGCACAAACTTGGCGAAAAACTAGTATAATTTTGAGCAACTCAACTGCACAAACAAGGTAATAATGGTGTTGTATTAACAGGAAATACCACACACATATGAAAAATTGGTAAACCATTGACTATGACTAATATCCAACTTGCTGATTTAAGCGATCTTGTCTGGTTTTATTATTTACCACTGTTCGGGACTTCGCAGTTAAGTAATTGAAAAAGAATTACATTTTTGGTACCCCATTTTTTAGATTCGGGTACTTCTGAGTTCCGCACAGATTCGGGACCATGACCAATGTTATTTTTTCATAAAAATACTATAAATGTCGTTTGAATCATCCAAATCGGGCCATTAGTTTCAGAGATATGAAAATTTTTGAAACTCGAGCGATTTTAAGAATTTCAAATCGGTTTTATCGCTACAAATTTTTTTTTTCTTCAAATGCGATTTCTGCACTCTCCATTGACAAAAGGTCATGAACCCATAGATTTTTGGAAAGTGCTCAACAAGACCTACAATTTGGTTCTAACTTTAGTTTAATTGGTTCCACAGTTTAAAAGTTATACGCAATTAAAGGACCGAAAAAAACCAAAATTTTTCATTTCGTTTTGCAAGGTCGGGAACAGACAGAGGAAAGTGTCTTTTTATAATATGTACCTAATGATTGCTTGTCTGGCATAATAAAATCGTATAGTTTTCGATCAAAAAACCCTGCAAACAATTGTTCAGACGAACGAAGATAATGCACCAAGCGTCTTCTATTAATGCAAACTTATTGAATGTTCGTTGATTTATTCATAAATGTTTTATTTTGTCGAATGAATTCGTTGATTTTTATGCACGGTGCATTCGAATATAATTTCCGACTAGACGAGTCAATAGTCCAACGACAATACAACATCAATTTGATTAAATTATTCCAAAAATAGATTTCCTACTGAAAAATCATTACATGTACCTTGAAATTTTAAAATCTTTGATAGCAACTAACATACGAATTCGGAATCTATTCAAGTGATTGATGACTGTGATTGCAAACAGCCTGTATGATGATGCATTGATATTCCAAGTAGTCGATTTGGATGTACAATATTTAATGTACAAATAGTTAATGATGTGGGACACGCGACAGACTTACACATGTC
>JARJDZ010001877.1:0-19146 GCA_030264555.1 Aleochara sp. GC000083
TTAAGTTCTACTGGCATAGAAAGATAGTATTTTTCATAAGGAACTCAAAAAAAATTATTTTGCCCTCGTAGCTTTACTAGAACAGAAGTTATAGCCATTTGAAGTTTTTTGCAAAAAAGCAAAAAGGAGGGGAGTTGTTCCACATATTTGCAATAAATTTTTTGTCTCCGATTAAGTTCTAGATGGTCTAGAAAGATAGTATTTTTCACTAGGAACTCAAAAAAAATATTCTGGCTTCTTAGCTCCACAAAAACGGAAATTATAGTCATTTGAAGTTTTTTAAAGGTTCCGAATTTTTCAAAATTTTCGGAAAAATTTTGTCTCCTATTAAGTTCTACTGTCATAGAAGGATGGTATTTTTCATAAGGAACTCAAAAAAAAATATTTTGCCCTCGTAGCTTTACCAGAACAGAAATTATAGCCATTTGAAGTTTTTTGCAAAAAACAAACAGGGGAGGGAGTCGGTTTTTCAAAAATTGCAATAAATTTTTTTGTTTCTGATTAAGTTTTAGATGGCTTCACTAGGAAGCCAAAAAAAATTATATTGGCTTCTTAGCTTCACTAGAACAGAAGTTATAGCTATTTAAAGTTTTTTGAAGGTTCTCGAATTTTTTCAAAATTATCGGAAATTTTTTTTTTGCCGATTAAGTTCTACTGGCATAGGAAGATAGTATTTTTCATAAGGAACTCAAATTATTTTGCCCTCGCAGCTTTACTAGAACAGAAGTTAGAAGCCATTTGAAGATTTTTTGCAAAACAGCAAAGGGGAGTTTTTGCACATTTTTCAAAAATTGCAATAAATTTTTTGTCTCTGATTAGATGGCCTAGAAAAATGGTATTTTTCACGAGGAACTCAAAAAAATTATATTAGCTTCTTAACTTCACTAGAACAGAAGTTATAGCAATTTGAAGTTTTTTGCAGTTTTTTGCAATCTGATACAGCCTTCTATAGGAGTAACTTCTATAAATTTGGAAACAGATCCTGATGATGTGGATCCAAAATTTTTCTTCTTACAGCAACCATTCTATTAAATGATACTTCAACCTTCGACTTCTACTTCAATCTTCAAATGACTACTTGGAATGTATATCTTCAGGTAAACTTCACATTCAATTCTTGCAATTGAACATCATTCAGTCCACAATTACTTTAGCATTTTCACGGCTTGGTAGCTCGATTCTCATTGCCGATTGCGTCCATCATCATCAACATTGAAACTAACCCACACGTACTCCTCGTCGTTGGACGCGCGTGCTATGATCTTATCAAAGTTACGCATAACACACAGCATACGCACATTTCATCGCATCGTTGCTGGTGTCCATGAGTGTATATAATATAGTTTCGGTTTCGGCTGGCTGCTTGTTTCGCCTTGATCTCTCCTCGAAATGTGTGCGCAATGTGACTGTGACCTTTGGCCCGCGCTAAGGACTCACGTACCGAAACTCGAACGAGCCTTGCTGCTTCGTTCTGTCGGACTCATACTTCACTATCGTCGGTTGCCTAGTTCGACTCCAACGATGATAATTGTTACAATTTCGTGCGCCGAATTGGGAACAAATCTACTGTAATTACATTAATCAGGCGTAACGATCAAGCCTTCAAGAAGTAACTCACTGTAAGATCCCTAGCTATGATACAAATGGTGCTTCATACCATCAAGTTGTGAGATGATTTGTTTCCAAGGATGATTCGAAATTAAAATTTAATTTTGACAATTTTAAACTGAAATGTTGCAAAAATAATTACAGTAACTAAATAGTAACATGAGACCACATTCAGTTCGGATTTTGTGAAAATATACAGTTACATTGATTATGTGGGCGTTAAAACACCCTCAAGCTCTCACGATGGTTGGTAAAAATGGCCGAAGAGCATTGACCATATCGGACACGCATCTGCGTTGAATGACAGGCATTCTTTTCGTCGGCTTTTCATCCAGTAGGATTTACCTCTTCGGCGACGCACTGTTATACTTAACAGAAGCGTCGGGACAATGGACGGAAGAGTTGCAGAAAGGGTTGTGGGAACGCAGGCAACAATTCATCATCATCGGCCAGAAAATCACACGAAGCAAAAACTACGCATCTACTACCATCGAAAAACCAATGATTGGAATATGTGAGATGCATATGCAGACAAAACACGAATTATACACAAATACGAACATCAGCATCATGCATACAAATTCATTGCTGATTTTGCGACGAAGAATACGTATTGATACACCGATGATACACATGCATCCAGTGGCTTTCAATATGCAGTGGAAATGGACACAGATCCTTCATGAATGCAACCACATTCACATGCGTGGCTCATATTGTGCCCCCGTAGCATCAGCGCAATTCGGTTATTTAGTTATGAAGCTATTTGATTATTCTGCAGATGCCTCCGCATGCGTACATCTGCACGCGCAGATAGATTTCGCATTATCGAGGTGTGCGCTGCCGCATGATGAGACGATGAGCGTAAAAGCATTGACAATGTGCTGTGCATTTGTAATTCTGAAATTCTAAATGCATGCACTCTCTCTCTGGTTGTACCATATTCGCGCCATTTTGGGTTTGAGATGGTTGGATGGTAATTTGCACTGTTGAGCGTCATATCGTTACAATATGGACAAGAGCAGTTATATGGTGGAAATTGGTAAATTCATCAAACAGGTAGCCGAGTGTTATTGCCTTTGGTTTATAACGTGTTTATTATAGAAATACAGCTTCCGATTGTGAACATGATTGATTCAGCGAGGAGTGCACAATTTGTATGGTTGGTACGTGCGAAATACGTGAATCATGTTAGTAATTGCGGAATGAGCTATCATGCGGATGGTTTTAAGGTGTTAATTATTATCAGAGAGTGAGGGATAATTAAATTCGGAATGTTGTACGGTTTGTGATTAATTCAATAATAGCAACATGGGAAATTGTCTATTGTGTTTATGTTCATATTAAGCTGTTACTAAAATTATTACAGAAGTTCCTAGTTTCCAATGTATTTGTTAATGGTCAAAAAGAGAATTTCAGAAGATATCAATCAAAATACCTACTGAAGATATTTCTTTAGAGTGCTTCAAAAAAGCTTTTGGTGTCATATTTCCTAGCTATATATATATATATATATATTTGTTAGTAGATCAGATCTTAGAGTCTTCTTCAAGAAATAAAAACCCAAGACTACAATATTTCCAAGTAGGAAATGAAATATAAAATTCTAGAACCAATCTACAAACTAACTAGTAAATAAAATTCGAACCACACTACAGACTACAAACAACCTGCTGTACTCGACGACTCTCAAGTATCAGAACAACTTAAACAATCTTTATGAACCAATAAAATAACATCTTACATTACACGAACAATTATACAAGCACGAAATAGAAGCCGCCATCGTTAAACAGTATGCAAGTGTTCATCATCATCATCATCATCATAATTGCGATGGCATTACTCATTTCATACACGTGCGAATTCGCACTGAGCAGCGGAAATTTCATGGGCGACATGGTAAACGCTAATGGTAAACGCGAATATGACCCATGCACCATCAAAGCAGAGGTGATGGTGTTAGAAGCAAAGTTACGAATGCAAATCGTACCAGTGGGTAAAATGGTCATTGTTGAAGTGTACACATGCAGCTTGGAGAGGTGCAGAAAATCGCGATGCGCATGAATCGCAAAGAGTTACTGTACCATGAATGGCGACCGGCTGGGCAGCAAGTGTACGATTTCAAGGTTGGCGGCGTTCTCTCTACCACCTCTTCCTACAACCGACTGATTGCCATCATCATAATTAAATGAATGCACGTAACCGCACGTTCAAGTCGGATTGCATGCACATACATAATCCACTAATGGCTGCCAGCTGGATGAATATCCTTACCATCCGATGTATCCATTTTGAAGCCAACGGTGTGTATTTGATGGTATTAAACGGAATTTCAAAGTTGGCTTAAGCCTATACCTTTTTTCCTTTTTTCTTCTTCCAAAATAAAAGTAATTTGGGCCATTATCCTTCAGATATCCTCAAATATCCTTCAAAATCATATTTGACTCCAGATTTTCTAGTATAAAATTAGTGTATAATTTTCCATAAAGACTATTTTTGCATGCGATGTAATTTGAATGTTGTATGAAATCGAAAATGAAAGGAAACTTATTAGGGGAATTACACGCGAATTGGCGAGAGAGCCGAAACCGGAAGCCGATTAAAAAATCATTTCGCTTACGTAATCCAGCCACAGGTATCTGTTGGATGCGGAAGCAGCAATCAATTGGATGAAAATGAAAATTGCCATCGTTGTCTATGTAACGCTGGCTGATAAAAAGTGACATTGAAATTGTAGTAAATTATACATTTCGTAAATGCTCATCGATAAATTATGAATTTATAAATAATCATTACAACTTTGCGTGTCATATCTCCAACGTGGAATGGTAGAAAACACGTTGGCAAATTACTTATTGGTGATCATTCGAATCAGATCTCAATGGGTGATTATTTTAATTTGTGTAATCACCGATTGAAATTCACGCTTCATTCAACTAATCATGCACGCTATTTGATACACATTTTTCCTATGATTTTAATGAAATAATTTTGAAAATATGTGTCAATTTTTAGGAATTAAAATTGAAATGTTTGAAAATTAGATCATATTCGAAAGAAATGATCAAGAAAAAAAAACGATTAGGATAGTGTTAAAAAATTCGATTGACAACAAATTTGAACTTATCAAGAAAGAGATATCAAAAATTGTCCATAGGAAAAGATGGTAATTTGGCAAGGACCAAGAAAATTTGTTACAAATTCCAGACAAATTCCAAAAGAGTCAACTTTCAAGCACAACAAATTGTAAAATTGAGCAATGAGCACTTTGAATGTTAAATGCTAAAATATTAGACTTCTTATGAAAGAGAATGCTGGGAATATGAAAAAGTCCATCCAGTATTCAAACGTATGACAAGGTCGACTTGTTTCGACTTCTCTTGACTTTTGCTTTCATCAGAATTAGTTTCACAAAGTTACCAATAGACAATTCATGGTTTAAAACTTTTTAGACTGAAAAATTTTGTGGAAAATTTGTTTCCAAATAAAATTTGGATTTTTATGGCCAGAAACTCAAAAGTCTAATCTATTGGTCACATGACAATTTGGACCAAAATGGATCTTTCTAGTAATCCAGTTAATATCATTAGTAACTTTTCTGTTTCCCAGTTTTGTTTATTAAAATATGGACCTATTTAATATTTCAGTGTATGATAGATAAAAATGTCCACTACCATTTCAAAACATCAATAACTCTCATTATTCTGTTTCCTAGATCCGAGAAGCTTTTTGAATTCAAATTTCATATGAATTGGTAATTAATGACTACTGAAAATTATTTTTGTTTCTATGGGAAATGCACAAAATGAAAACATTTTCCTATCTCTATGTTTTTACCATAATTGAATTGAACATTCTAGAATTTGATAATAATTCATTTTCGGATTTAAATTTAAAAAATTTGCATTTAAATTTCTGAAATTATAATTTTGCTATTTTAATGACTTCTTTACTTCATTAATTAATTTTTGATGACTACGAATTCAATTCCAGAAATTAGTTTGACAAGAACTGGTATCAACCAGAACCATAATGGCGACCCATTTAATATTCCAGTGCACCCAAAAATGTCTACATTAATAATTTTTTAATTCCCCAAATTTGTCTAAAGAGAACAAACCGAAAATAACGTTTAAATAAATGCTTCCATAATAATTGAATACAATGCCAATTTTATACCAATTTGTTAACCTTGAACAACGTTTTTTACCAAAACCACTCAACTAAAAATCACGACCATACCTAAAACTGCATTGTCCAATCGCTTCCGCATCCCAAATGATATATTTTTTTAAACATTGTAATTAAGCTATTCCAAATGGTAGATATCGAATCTAATAAATGTTAACCACATTTTACAATCGAATAAATTATTATATTATCTTATTTTATTACTATGATTCAATTATGTTACGCAACAAATTAACGCCTTTCCAGTGAAATATTTGATCAACTTAAGAATGCGCATTAATAATGCATTACTACCAAGTAGCAATCATAGAATATATCAATGCAATAATCTTATATAATCAACTAGCAATCCATTCAATAACTCTTACAATTGACAAGACAAAGTGTATTCGAATACGTGATATAAATCATAACAATGTGAACGAGAAAAAATCAAACACCATTATGTCACTCATTAACTCGACGTCACAAATGGATTATTACAATTACCCGAGGTTTAAACAAATTATGATTCCGAACGACAACACGTCAAGCCTACTTTATGCACGTGCAATTAGACGTAATGTTATGATTGATTCGATTCGGTGTTTGGAACCCAAAAAAAAATAAATAAATGTGTAATGTTGTTTTCACAAGCCAGCACTTAATAAAAAGACTTGACAATTTCGAACAAATAAACTTCGAAGAAAATCACTCCTCGTGAATGTTTCGCATATCATGTCAGTAATTGAATAATGGACGGATAAATACAGCCCCACTTTAGGTTTTATAGCCTGCACGCTTTTATTGCTTCGATGGGAAGCTCTTAAATATGAAGAATGTGAACGATTTTTCGCCAGCAAAAAAAAACATGTGCGTTCCGTATTAGTTCTGATTTATGAGCCTTATCGCTCGTGCAATTAACTTGTGTGATATTAATAGCATGAAACTTCCTGATAACACACTACTTTCAAAGAATTTCAGGTTTTTTTATGAGGGGTGGGGGTAATGTACAAGTTTATCAAAGACTTACTCATTATCATGAAAACAAATTTGCGTCCAAATGAGGAACTCACCTGAAACAAACAAAAACATTTAATTAGACTTTTTAGAAGGAAACAACAAAATTTTTGAAATATTTGAAACATTTGAAAATGTGAAATCATATTTCTCAAAACATCTGCTCCATTATTCACCATGGGACAAAAGATTTCCATTCAAATACTTTAGTGCGAATTTTTCCGAAATATGCAGCACCCGCATCTCTTTTTGAACAAAGCTTTTGGTTTGTAAATGTATTGTATTCGCATCGAGACAGTTTTCCATATTTCGGAAAAGGCTTGAAAAGCATCGGGCCAATCTTTACCATCCAGTCATGGGTTGGGAGCGATTGGCACAAGATTTGTGCAGTGAGGCAAAACCGATTACGAGTTTTATGCCAAACAACGGATGTTGAAGGGTTGTTCCTCCTCCATTTTTCTGCAATACTTTCAGCTACAAATGATTTACGATTTACGGTCGCATTTTGGTGTTACATCATTATATTTGGGGATGCAATTCGGATTTTCTTTGCTCTTTGAGGGCATATGGTCATGAAAATCTAAGGTCACAATGGAATTTGTGTTTGAATGCTTCGGAAGTTTGCAAATTTCGTTTGGGTCTTTGGCATTTTTGTTGTTGTTATGTGCAATTGCAATGATAGATTATGCAGAGTTGGATGATCAATGATGAAGAATTTTCTATGGTGTTTTGGATCATAATGTCATTGATGGTTTGTATCCAAAAGATATCAAATATTTTACAATTTTTTGCAAAACTGTCATAATAATTTTATGAGAATGATTTTTTTTGGCAAAATTTGTTTGTAATAAAAATTTTTGGTTTTAGAGAAGTTCAAATTAGATTCTTCTGGTCAAAATTAAAACTGAAGAGTGGAAATCCTTTTTACAGAATCCCAAATATATTTTCTGAGATGATGTTAGAAGTTGTAAGATTATCCAAGATCTCAAAGATCTGAAGTTGACTTTCCCCTCTAATTTTTTGAAAAACACTCAAAAATTCGTTGAAAAATTAATTTTTCAATACTGAACTCCCACGACCAAAAAAGAAACCAAAATTAGAACTGAAGAATGGGAAATCCTTTCAGAATTCCTATAATCTTCTGAGATATTGTTAAAGTTCTTAGAATCTCAAAGAACCGAAAGATCAATCGTTGATTTTCCTCCCAATTTTTCGAATTTTGTCTCTTTGAAGATCACTTGTCAAAAATCCGTTAAAAAATTAATTTTTTCAATATTGACCTCCCACGATAAGAAAAAGGAAACTCAATCTGTATATGGAATTATATGATTTCCTACACGAACAACAACAAAGATGACGTTATTATTATTGATAAGCACCATAATCAATTGGCACGAAAATGGCACGCAAAAAAGCGAGCAGCGCGAAAATGGCGTGAAGAATCGCGGGAGAAATAGTTGAAAGCGAAACATGACGTGCGAATTTGGGTCAATCGCAACGGTACCGCTCGGCTCCAATTTGGGTTATCGTTAAATTTATTGCAAGATGTATGCGCGTAAAATATTTATTGTTTGGGAGTGCGCCATTACGACGACGACGTTCGGCATGCAGAGTGAAGGAAGGAAGCTGCGGGCGACAAGTGAAGCCAAACCAATAAATACGAAAGGACGAACGAACCAAACGAAAAACCCATCGGCAACAAAGAAACGACGACGCGCGACGCCGAAATCATAATAACGCTCCAATAATAATAATAATCATCGTCATCATCATCACCGACGATGGCGCTATTGTTGCGAGTGCCGAAAATGAATTTCATTTCAAAAAATGATGAACGGTGAACAATACAAGTCTGGAGGACATTAAACAATGTTCAAGTGTCAAAAATGTCGCTGGATCGTGTTAACATGGGATAAAGATCAAAGCGTTGTGTCTAAACAAGAAGTGGGATTAGGGGACATTATTGGAAAATCTCATTTTCTGGGAAAGTACCAATCGCAGAATTTAGTCTTTATCAAGTTGAAAATTGGTAAATTGTAAATAAGTGAGTTGCAAATGTAATTCCGACTTTTAGATGTAATTCAGTTTGCGACAATTGTAATTCATTTGGTAAATATAATTGAGAAAGTATAAGTTTAATATCAGAAACAGCTAAATTTATTTCAGATTAGGCAAATGTAATTGAGAATACATCAAATGAAATTCAGAAGAATTCAAATGCAAATCAGATTAGTGACACTTTTTGTTAAATAAAAATTCAATTTTTGATTACATTGCATGATTAGGAATTACATTGATGCATTCTGAATTAAAAGTAACGTTTTCTGAATTCCATTTTTTTCTGAAATTTATAGAAATACCCATGAAATCTAGAAGAACAATTCTGAGAAAAAAATACACGGTGTGTGCTTAACATCTCACGATAGAAGTGAAAACTACACGAAATACAATTTGTTTTTATAATTACCACGCAAAAACAGATTGTTTAAGTGAAAACTTAAATCATGCCCTTTAAAATGCTTTTTGAATCATCAAAATCGGTCAAATAGTTCTTGAGATATGATGAAAAAACATTTCCTATAGGAATACATTATGTGAAGTAACGCAGCTGTTATTTATTCTTTCTATTATATTCGACCCTCATGTAGTTCGCTGCGGTTGCATTCCTCGCATTCCGATCCCATTGTTCTCTATTTACTTTGCAGTTTGTGTACTTATTACTGTATCAATATTCTATTCATCGCCGCATTCCTTCGTTAAAGGGTTAAACCAAATATTACGCAACTCTTTTTTGTGGAATGAGGGAATCAACGTCATTCGAAACGAATTAGTTCTCCTTTTACATTTTCATCAATATCTCCGAAACTAATCGGCCGATTTTCCTGATTCAAAGAGCATTTGTCATATTTTGGCGAAAGAATAACATTGGTCATAGTCCCGAATTTGTGCGGGACTCAGAAATACCCGAACCAGAAAATATGGGGTTCATTCGAAACGAACCAGTTCTCTTCTCACATTTTCATCAATATCTACGAAACTAATGATCCGATTGCATTCCAATTTTCAGGGATTGTTTATTATATATACATGCACATATTTAGATATTTATAATATCAGGAATCAATTTGTTCATAAATTATCAATGTTTATAAATAAGAAGAATTAATTTTTCTTAGTTCAAATGCGATTTTCTCACAAACGGCTCGGCCGATTTCCATCAAATTTGGAATATAAACGAATAACACCAAGATGCTTATCATATTGTGAGTGGAAAAGTTGTAAAATGACCGGGGGTGGCACTTAACTATAAAAAATGAAATAATCGGTTAATTGTTTCATACGTTTATTTTGTTGTACTTTCAATCGATTCATTTGACAAAATCAAATCTAGTCCTGAATGCTACTGATAGATCATGATCTCTCTGGACGGAATTTACCCGAAAGAGCGTTTCATTCCGAGCGTTACATACCAGTTCTATTCACTCCCTATAATTTTTTGCACAGCGTGCCTAAAGAAGTTTTCACTTCAATAAAAATGGATTGATTAATTTTTAACTTACATGATATTAGTGATATCAATGAAGTTTTAAATATCAGATACTAATGAAGAAATTTCATTCTTGATTTGGAAAAAATAAGACTCTTCCATAATAATTTTTTTTATATTTCCTTGACTAAACTCATAAGGGTAATCAAAAAAGAGAATCTAATGATGTTTAGTACCAAGTATCTGATCAAATAATTTAGTTAATCACCAACTGCAGTTTTCCATGTTACGACGAATAGAACTAGATCAACCAAGAATAGTTGATGACATAATTCTGGCAGCAGTCGCTTGCCACATGTCCCATTGTTTATGCCAGTTATACGACAATCAATTGCGATAATGGCGAAAATTAGTGATTTCGAATGTGCACGGCTGCAATGACATCCAGTAATTTCCCAGACGCGGATTGCAATTGCAATTGCCAAGTGATAAACATCCCCCAAGTCAATGCCAATAAACGTGGAATATTATTCTCATGCTTTACATCCAATTTTAAATTAGTTTTCCACCAATTTCCAAGCAGAATTATTACTCAAACCAACCTCAACCCAATTTCCTGAAAACATCAATTCGCCAGAATTGACAAATAAATCAAATGGAATCAATGTATTTATAATAATTTGGAATATCCCATTTGCAACTAATAATTATAATTGCAATGCCATCAGTTTGAATATGCTGTAATAACATTTAATTCCCTTTTGCAATTTATTCATTCAAGTTTAATTTGAATTTAAGTTTTTATAAGCATCAATTAATTTCGAATAACAATGCAGAAAAGGAAAATGCAATTTATAAATAGATCTTTTTTCAATAGATACAAACAGCAATTAAACAAGTTAATTAAAAATAAATGATGTGTTTCAACGTGACTTAATTATCAGCCATTTGCAGATTCCAGTCGTGTTTGCGAACGGAAAAATATTTAATTAAAATATGAATTAATTTGCAATCACATATATTTGCATCAGGTTTTTTAAGCCGTGAATTGCATATTGCAAAAATTAAAATAAACGTTTGCTAGATACATGTGCGTGCGTTCTAATTGAATTTGCTAGAACTGGCCTACCCTCATTTATATTGTGCAATTAATTATCTTGAATGAGTTAGCATGTTGAAAGAATGCGCGTCATTTTCATGATGCGGTATAAACGCAAAGTTTCATATGGTCAAATGAAATTGAAATTGGTTTGTTTAATGTGCTATAGAAATATGAATAAGCAAGTTCTATCCTGATATATTTTTTTTCATAATTTTAATTAAGATGTTATGCTGATAATCTTCTAAAACCTAAATTATGATAAATGTAAACATCAAATTAATATATGCAATATTTCGAACTGTTTTAGAAGACATATTTAAGGTCATAAATATAATTTCCAAATTTTTAAAATTGAGAACATTCAGCATTTAATTTCATCCTGAGTAAAACTATTGCATAATTCAGCAAGAAATAATTTAAATTTCTTAAATGGAATTCAATTAGTATAAATTGTCATTTAGGTTTGGTAAATAAAGAAGCATTCTGAATTAAAAGTGACGTTTTCAGGAATACAATGCACAGATTTGAAATTGATTTGATACTTTTTCAATTTCTTTTAAGAGATCTGAATTATATTTCTTATTTTCTGATATGTAATAGAAGCATTCTGAACCAGAACTGGAATAGGTGTTTCCATTTACATATCTAGATTTCGGTCAGCTTTTAAAAAATTACTCATTACCTGATAATTATTTCTTGTTTAAGTTTTGATTTATCCCTATTCTGCCTCCAGATGACATTACTATCGCCGGAAATCGATATAGAAAGTAAATTGCACATAATAACAATGATTAAATCTTGTTGTGAAAAATAAATTAGAATAAACTCACAAGAGCAATACTTTATTACTCCATTATTAATTTCACACTTAGCTGACCACCGGCTGGCATTTTGCGGGCGGTTTTATGAACACATTTATTGGAAAATATTTTCCTGCTTTTCCTGCTGTGGCACACAAGTAGCGCCCGAGAGAAAGCAATTCCATTACGAAAATTACACATGTCGCCTCTCGTTGGCAAGTGTAAACAAGCGCAAGTGCAAACATGCAAAGGGGAATAAGAATAAATAGAAAAATAGCCAAAGGCTACACACCACCACCCACATTCATAATCATATACCTTCCAGGCTGCTTTTTTGTCACATGCGTTCTTTCTTATTCCAGAAATAATATTTTTTGCAATGCGCCATATTCTCTGATGATAATACAGTAAATAAGTTAGATGGAACAGACTAAAATTGAATAAATTTATATTTAGCCAGTAATGAAAACTGATAATTTCAATGAAAAATTAAATGTTCTTTATTCCTATATTTTAAATTAACTTTTATCATACTCCATGTAAATTCATTCGATAATTAACTTGGTGCTATTTGATAGTATTAAAAATATCATAAAATAATATTTGCAATTGAATTCTACACTTTCAAGTGAAATTTAAGTATAAATTAAATATCACAAGTAGCAAATTATCGACAATAGCTTTGATTTTCTATGGATTTTATAATAAATTTTACCTTGAATATATCAAGAAATTCCGAAGAGTATTGCAATATTTTGACTATTCAGATGAAAAAATATTGATTATTAATGAAATATATATTATTACCAAACATGACAACTGCTTAGTATTATTACTTCGGTAAAAAGTAATAATAAATTACAGCACATTTTATGAAGGTGAATATAAACTATCGAAACTTTCAAAATTTATTTATTGTAAGATATAAAATAATAGAATACTTGATTAGATATAGATAAATATATTTTATGTTTATTTCTTGTCAAGTCATATAATGTAAATAAACAATAGATTACAATTTTCATAATTTTGCAATTATTTATGATTATTCTAAAATAAACTTTCTGAGTATTTTCTTCTGACTACGGTCAGTTGAGAGAAATTGAAAAACACACTCAATTCTATATCAAATGAGACAAATTATCAATTGCTAATATCCTTGATTAAATTTTCCATAGACATTAAAAATTTTTTTACATTAAATGTATCTATGTCAAATTTCTGAAGAAAAGAAATCAGAACTTGCTACTGAGGAATATTTTATAACAATATTGCAGCATTTTTATGCTTGGTTAATAAATGATATATGTATGACCAAGGATAATAATTTGCAATAATTCAAATAAAAGTAATAATTAATTACATCACATTTGAAGATGATAAACATAAACTATTAATATTATTATCAATGAAACTTTTGAAATTTATTTATAATAGATTACAATTCAAAATTTTCATGATTCTGTAATTATTTCTGATCATCATGTAAAGTGAATTTTCTGGAAAATGATATTTCCTTTTGTACTAAAATAAATTGTAAATATCTGAAAAGCAAAATCATTTATAAAAACCTAATCCAAATTTAGTGACTTACTACCTGCAAGTCCATTTGCAAGTGACTTCGTTGAAACTCTGAGAGCATTAATAATTGTCGAAAAGTTTGTCGAAAGCAGCACTTCACTCATAATAAATTAAGCGGATCCGGGAGCATGTGCATCAAATGAAAATAACACGAACGTAATGAAATTGAAAGCAATGTGCTTGAGAAATTGATCACGAGATGAGGAAGCACACTGAAAAGTCTTCGAGAAAGCCGTGTGGTTGCTCCGACACAGCCTCGCACTGATGGAAAATAGCCGAAATTGCACAGCATGGACGCTGGAATAAACAGCGAAAATTCAATTTTCTTTACGCGACGAACGAAATGAATCTCGCATACTTTTTGCCAACGTCGTACTTTCTTCATCCAAGGAGGTTGACATAACGTATATCCTTGCTGTGCACACACACGACGTGAAATAATGTCTCGTAGACTTTCCTATTAAGATTTGAAAATGTTTTTCAACATGAAGACCAAATATTCACATGCGAGGTCTTGTAGAAAAACAACAACAGTGAAATTGAATTCTTCTCTTCAATGCTCTTTTATTCCACGAAAAAATAAATAAATAAATGTAAAAGGTGAATAGTGGTACAAAAAATATTTAGTGCCATGACGATTAAAATTCGCATGAGAGAACAACATCTTCATCCGGGGTTGAAAGATAAATGGAGCAAATGGAATTTGGACGGAAAAGGAACGTGCTAGACAAGTGGAAGTGAAATGAGAAAAATTAAAAGTTCCTTCCCAAGGATGCGTATAAATCATAAGGAGTCATGCGACATATTTTAAAAATCTCGCACCGAGTCCCTTCGTGCCGTTTTTATGAGATTTCTTCATCGCGTGTTTCCGGCCCCGGCTATTTGGATGACGCCCGATGTTTTTCCCCAGCAAACTTTCATCAACTTTTTTCACTTCCATTTATCTACTCGTTTAGTAATGTTGGTGAGTCCTGAAACATCCAGGCAGCATCCCATCCAGGGTCGCATTCTATTTCGGGGGCGCGATGATTCGAAAAGTTTTAAATATTTAAAAAGTGAATTGAAATTTTATGTCTATCTTAGGGACTTTGTGGATGTAGGAAGCTCCAGAACATGCATATGAATGTTTTGCTTCCTCTCCTGGAATTTCCATAAGGATGCATCCATTGGGAGTTTCGTCCATCCAGGTCATTTCTTGACTTATAAGTTACCAGAGTTTATAATTTCCATTGTACAATTTCTTTTCATGAAACATATATTATACCTTTTCTGATGCATTCTGAACAATAGATTATCTAAATTCATATCAAATATGAAATATCCAATGAAAAAAATATCTTATCTGAACTATTGTAAGCATAATAAAAGGAGAAAATGCGAAAATAATTAACTGCAAACATCAAACAAAGATAATTAAAGCGCGCGCCTTTGCAACATATGTAAATTATTCATGTGGGCATTTTTCATAGCGAATTCTTCATATTGCAGACTGACTATGATGTTGATTCTGTTATAAATGAATACATGCAAAAGAGTAAGTCATAATAATTAGCCAGAAACAATGCGTGGGCGTTCTAATCTGAAAAGCAAATTGATTAGTTGCCTTCACGCCATGTCACCATTTGCACCGATTAATCAGCTCGTTTGAAATGAGTAAATGAAAATCTAATATTCACTTTTCGTTCTCTCCTGGCAAGCATTGGGGAAAGCCTAATGAACAATTTTCTTGAACAGTGCACCATTAGGGAGTTAATTATAATGCTGAAAAGATTTCATTGACTTTCGACGCTCGAAGTTTCAATGTAGAATTATAATCCGTATTGATTTTCTTTCAGCAGGATCTGATTTTTGAAATTTTGTCCTTGATGAATCTTATTTTATATTAAAATTTCAAAAATGATTTGTGATGATATGAATTTCAGACATTATCAGATGATTAGGATTAATTTCCATTTAAAAAATTAAACAACAAAATTTATTTCAGACATTTTCTGAGTGTATGTTTTTACTTTGAATTTCTACTCAAAATCTCTCTAAACATGATGATTTTCAAATTTATATATTTGTTTGAAACTTTTTCAAAAACCAAAAATAATTCTCTATAATAGTTTTACGCGTATGCAATATATAGAAATATTGGCACAAAATCGGAAAAGAAGTTAAACAAATCTAAGAAGAATAATGTTCTTGAGTCATTCAGTTTATTTTCAATATTTTGCTTTTAATATATTTTTAATAAATTCTGAATGCATACGCCATCTTTTAAGTAAACTACTGATCAAAAATTTGCAATAACAGTAAAATTGCATGACTATCTTTCCGCGTGTACTATTTCTGATATCAGCTGTAAGTGATAAAATTTCAGTCACCATTGTTATGCTTGCAACGAAATTTTTGCAATTATCACCACAAGGTTCGGTGCAATAATTAACCAGTGAACATAAAAGTAATTTGATAGTAAGTGAATACACTTTCAGTTCGTGTAAATCGTGTGAAATAATACGGTTCGATGTGTGATACGTTCCATTGTTGACGGTTATTTGATATGTTCATTCGTGGAGTAAGCCAACGGAAATTTCCAGCCAAAACAATAACAAGGTAACCAACAAATCAATGCACCAATATGTGCAACACTTCATTCAACAAGATTACACACTGTAATTGAATTGAAAAGCACATGCACCTACAAATGTATGAATATGTGTACTTCAATTTCATCCAGGAAATTGAATTAATTGTTATTTTCTTTTTGGTTTCAGGTATGGAATTTGTTGTCAATTTTGCATCTATTAACTTTATAAGACGTCAAAGTGAGTAGTTATGAATTCACATTAATGATTCCACGTTTGATGTTCTTTGATTCCACTTATTCAATTGATGAATTTATCTGCGGAGTGCTCGTGATTGTTATCGATTTCTTTATAGTCAGTCTTTGTTGGTAATTGCACTCTTTATTTGCTTCTTATTGCGATTCAGAGTACTTTGTTATTGGCATCATAAACACGCGTTGTTCTACATTATTGATTTTCATTTAGATGTCGGAAATTGGCAAATAAACAAGTACAGCCAATCAATGTCAATTTAGATTTAAAATTATTGCATGTTTTAGTTTGTAATAAATTCCAATTTAATAACTGATTTCGTTTGTTTGAATGAGGTGAAAGTAATTTCTTTTTCCTGAAGTTAATACTTTATATTCTCAAGGAAGCATTAGTTAATTAGCATAATCACGTTTATAGCAACTTTTAATTAAGTTTTTATTTGGTATTGCAATCCCATATGGATGAAGATACTGAAAGATTGATTATTATCAATGAATTTCTGGTTGATCTTTTACAAATTTGGATTTTGTTTGTTTGTTTTAAATTAAATTTAAATTATTGAAGTATAATTTTGCAAAAAATGTTATATTGATTTGTGATTATATTTGAAAATGTGTTTCCCATATTTATTTCACTTACTTACTTTAATTCTATATTATTTACCCATTTGCCCAAAGTAATAAACTCAATTACAATTTTTACAATTAATTTCATAGACCATAATTTTGTGTATTGTATTTTTCTTTACATTTTTCTTTACATCTGTTTTATAATGTTGTGTTTCTTCATAGTGTTGTTTTAGTATGCTTTTGATTTTTAAAGCAAGTACTTTAAAACAAATTGTTATATTTATTTCTTATCTATTTCTCTATAGGATATATTCTTACTTCATTGAAGATAAGTGTTTTCGTCAATTAGATTTTATTAATTTTCATTAACTCTGCAGTCTTGTGACATTTGTTGTTTTATATGTAATTTTCATCATTTAATTATGCGAAAAATTGATTCCGTCTTTTACTGTGACATGACTTTTTGACTTTTCTTTTAAATTATTATATAATTGCATCTTTTTGACAATGACAGAAAAAAATTGAAGCTGAAATTTCAGAAGATATTCAGATAGTGTTCGTCAAACTTTTCAAAAATCTTCCAAAAAGAACGAGTCGATTAAACTTCTTCACTGGGCCCAATTTTTTTGGTTGATATATTTCCTCAGTTAAGAAACTTACTTATTTTGGCTAAGAAACACACTGAAAACAAACGCATTTATAGGGAAGTACTAATTTTGAAACATGGAAATATGTTCACCCAAAGCCGTTAATATCGACCATACCCCATGATGATCATAATAATTTTGGGGTTTATGGCCCCCATTAACTAGAAAACACGAATAGGAAATCAAATCATTTCGCCCTCCTTCGCGCCACGCCATCCGAAGCCATTCAAGCCCAAACGGGGCAAACATGTGTATGCGGTTTGCCATACGCCTTTTATTTAATAAACATAAGCGAATCACATTAGCTTGACGTGCGTATGGGATAAGGTTGCTCCACGTCAGCAGCGGCCGGGCAAACATTATGGAAACATGAAATACACTTACCCTAAGTAGATATAATACGTGTATAAAGTGTGTAAACGTTTCCTTACTTCCCTTTTTGCATGCTGCTCTTTGCCGAACGATTCGCCCGATTTTCCCTCGTTCGTTTCTTCTTTGCTTCGCTTGTTCTTGTTTGCTGCTTGGTGGTTGTTGCCACTCGAGCGTCTCCGCGATGGCGCGCAACATTTTCCCCATTGACGAACGCAGGACGCGAAGACGCTGCGAATGGAAAGGATAAAAGGAAATCGAGTGCGTGTACGTGCCCCTCTTACTCGCAGCATGCTGGTTGCAAATGTTTATTCCTGTTCGATACCCGCCATGTTCGGTGTGCATGGGGCCGCGTGGGAGACCATCCGGAGGATGGCGAAGAAGTAGAACCCTATGGTCCCATGGTCCCATGGCCGTTGCGTTTACTTTATGCGATTGCAATGCGATGCGCATCACGTCGTCGCCGTTTGATTTCACGCACGATTGCTGGGGATTACTTGCGCTTCGCATTAGCTCCTCGCCGAAGACGAGGTTGGTTCCAGGCTGCGCTTCCCGTCGATGTCTGCCTTCGAGCTTGTGATCCTTGGAAGGCTCAACGCGTAATCGTTGCTGCTGTGGAAGAGAGTGTGGGCGGGATGCAACCAGTAAGAATTTGCATTTAAGTGAGGAACGCATGAATTTTCAATTTTTGGATCAAGGAAATCAATGGGATCCGTAAGGGTGGATTCATTTTTGAATTAAGCTGGTGTTTGCAGAGTGGAACGAATATCTAATATCCAGATTCTTTGTTCACGTTCACATAAACGTCATGCTTCAATAACTTTGATTATGATTTTTGAAATAGTACCAAAGCTTGGTAGAACCAGGACTACAAGATAAGATGATTACACAACCAAGTTTACCAGGATTTACTCAGCTTTAAGGCATTTTCTCAGTATTTACTTCAGTAGCCCAAAAAGGGCAATGTG